>LQNS02000138.1:13371979-13383976 GCA_001587735.2 Parhyale hawaiensis
CAATTTGTGTTTCCTTGTCCTGCATCCTCTTGTCACATTTGAACATAGTAGGATTTGCGGGGGCGTAGCTCACCCCCAATATACGTGGGGTCCTGCCGTGTGCCATTCTTGCATTGTATGTCAGTTTTCTTGATTTCGTTGTTCAATTCAATAAGTTCATGTCCAAAATCAATCAATCTCATGTCATTGAGTAATTAATGTATTTTGCATTCCCGTGATAATCATGTACAATAAATATATATAATTTAAATAAATATAAATGGCGCATGACCGGAAAAACCCTAACACATTCTCTCTTGCGGCTGCAACCTTGCCTGCCGTATTTCATGAACCTAGGGCACCTCTTTGGGTGGAAATATTTGCACCCTCTGCCTGAAATTCCATATTTACACTGGTTTTTTGGCATAGTACTTGCAGATTCTTGGTTTCTTTTCGCTTCCGAGTTCAAGTCCTCTCCAGAGCTACCAATTTTCTTCATAGAGTTCCGTGCTATTTCAAAATGTTTGTTTCCACGTCATGATCACCGGTTTCCGCATATTTCTGCAGTGGTTCTTCTCCTGCAATTTTCGGGCTTTCGCCCTCCGGTTCCTTTGTATCAGATGCTACACATTTTTGTCTTTGCGTTGGAAATTGTAAGCATTTATCACAATTGATAATGAAGCTTCTGGGAAATCTGTTAAACATGTCGATCATGCCTTGAGGTAGCTTTGCACAAGCAGCACAGTAAAGGTATTCACATTTTTTGCAAACAGCTTTTGGTGTAGTATTTGCAGTGGGTCCTCTACACCAGGTACAAATCCATTTTTGTTTCTTACTGGATCTTTCATTAACTGAGCACCCATGTCCAGACGGGCACACTGGAGCATGGTACCTTCCGTTCTGGGTCAGACCAAGACACGAGGCATGAAAGTTATTCTCTTCACACAGCACACACTGAATGATTTTCCTCTGCTTTGATGGCAGACACAAGGTACACTAACTTAAACCACGAGTTTCTTGTGGCTCACAATCTTTATCCAAATCATCAGTTGAATTTAGAAACACTGGCTTGAACTGCTTTCTATTGCGACCCTTTTTACTGCCTCCCATGGCTGAAGTCTACGCTTCCCCAATTTAGCGAGCTACGGTGTGGTCACTGGTCCCGCTGGTCACACAGTCCGTACAAGGTTATAGCCAGGCTGGAACACTGCTTAACACTTAATTAGCTTATTGCTTTCGAGAAAAATCTAAAGCTTTCTGATTTTATCTACACAAGCGGAGCACCGTACACGTCAGAACCGACCGCCACGGAGGGTAACTGGTAATCTTGTCACGAAACTACTAGAAAAACTTTATTCGCTCTTCATATATAAATTTAATGTCTAATGAGCATCTGTTTTAATAACGCATCAAAATTATAGCTATCTTCTGTACTAACTAGCTACGTTTTTTTTTTGTACTCACTAGCGATTGCGTATCTATAAGTATGTAGTTCTTTCGCTAGGACTGTCTGTAACATTAAATTGTTTCTACTTTCCTCCAGTCCCTATCACAGTGTATGCTAATCAAAGCAATATGATACCAATGTACAGAATTAGCTTTAAAAAATCTGAACACAGCTTAACCAGTATCACTCAAATTCTTTAAAGAAAAATCTTTTCAATCAATATCTTGCCTATTGTTTATTCAAAATAAATCCTTTCTGATGAAAAATTCTACGTTCTCCCTTGTAGTGCTGCAAACTAGAAGGTGAAATACCTACTGATACGTACCATATGCAATACCATTTAGTGTTATTTTTATTTTTTTTTTCACAGTAGCACCGTAATCTATACTCCCAAACTAATATCGCTTCCTCCTCTCATCGTTGTGCTGCAACATCTATATCCTACAATATGCACAATGCCTCTCGTAGTGCTGTGGACGAGTAATCTCGGTAATCTTCCTCTCTCTCTCTCCCCCTGTTCTGACGTGTATTATGTTCATTAATATCATTTTTTTAATGATGCTGAATTAAACCAGTCGCTGGAACTCACTTGCTCTATATCGGCAATGTATTCTGCCCAGTATTTTTACAAATTAGCACAGTGCCCCATCTCTGAAATCGATGCTGTGCTGCAATATTAAACAGTGAAACAGCTTGAGAGTCTATATAAAAGTGATACAAAAATCTCACCCTTAGAAAATAGACACCAACTTCCGCTGTTGTGCTAGGCAAGAGAAGAAGCCATATTGGTGATACTAACTCGAAATAGCAACTATGAAACTACGACTTGCGACGTTTCTGCACAACCCGCACATCGGGAATGTGTCGACAACGAATCTGAGAAAATCACATTGCAGGAAAAAAAAGTCACAGCTCCATAGAGACCGCAAATGGAAAAGAATTTCTTGAAGATAAAACACCAACTGACACCACTGACCATCTTCCAGGGCTAAACTCATTTGCTCAGTACAATACATCGACTTATCCAAGCCCTACGCACTGCCCTCTTGATGCAAATACTCTGTCGCACTCCTCTGATGACATAATATCCACCAATAAGTCTGGACCTGGACACCACTCATCTCTAAATACAGAAAAAACACTTCAAAGTCAACTGCTGCAACTCATCCTACAACGAAATATGACGCTATTTCCCTAACGTAAATCGTCAATGCAATCAACACAAGGCGCACTGTCCAACAAAGGCCATTGCAAATATGGCACGCGCAGCTACGCTCGACGGAGGAACAATTAACCTCCACGGGTGCAAACTTGAAAATAAGCAACCTCCAATACACAGTCGGCAAAATTCTGCTTAGCCTGCAACAATCCGCTCAAATCATCGATGATGCATCACAAACAGGGACAGCCCTATCGATCAGTGCGATACTTGACCACACGACTCAACTACTAGGAAACTTAGCTTATTCCACGCCACTAAACTATTAGAAGGTCTAAAGCAAGAACACCCAATTAACATACAATCAGTGTTCGACATGTTAACACAGAGCATTAGGTCTCTCACGTCTAATATTTTCACTTTGAAGCATCAACTACGTGATGACGCTACCATAAGAGAGCAGTACGCACCTAAAGAGCTTAACCACAGTCTTCCTACTAGAAACCCTCAAGACATGGCTCGTGATACGACTGTCACACCAAACAAAGCTCCCACTAAAAACTGCGCGGCTCACAACACGTTGACGCTAGAAGCACCTTTCTTTGATTACAGCCCACCCACTCGCCTTCAATATAAACTCACACTCCAGCTCCAAAAAGCCCACAGAACCTACCGCACTTCTTGGACCGCGCCTCACTTTTTTATCTTCAGTTCAGTGTGATAGGAAGAAAACACCCATGCAAAATCGTGTAAAAACTGAAACGCTTTTAATTGGCGACGGCTCTATTCTCCCCGTTCAACGAAGTCAGCTTCGCCCCAGTAGCGCTGTTCGAACTATACATTCAGGACAGTTAACTGACCTCACTCAATGCACTCACACTTTACAATTCTTAGTGCTGGGTCGCTTGTTGCTGTACGCTCGTGCCACCAGCACAAACTTTATAACTAAAATTTCCAAGCTTGCTTCTTAATATGTAGTTGCTGATCACAAGCTATTATATTCGTGGAAAAATGCCAAAGTTTCTGCTTTGCCAGGATTAATTTGACGACTGATAATATAATCCGTTCCTTTACAGAAGCAAAAATAGTGGAATAAATTCGGTACAAGTTTATGGAGATAAGTAAGTTCCTAATGTTACTTCAAGTATGTCGATGTAACGTTGTGTGCACGCTCTTTTTGTAGACTGTTGAAATTGTTTGGCTTCTACACCTTTCCTCCTCTTGAAAATACAGATTGAATGCATATATTCGTCTATACAAAGGACGCATGTTGATCCCCTCTATTGCCCACTACTAAGGGGCACATGCTGCCCCCGCCCCCATTGTTGCCCCCATCTGAGAGGGCAGGAGAGGGGCGTTGCTCGTCCTGCCCCTCCCCCCCCCATTTAGGCGTCCCTGGATACTCGTTCTTTTGACTAGCATGTGTCATCTAAAACATCTCTAAATCGTGACACGCCTAACATTCCCTGTAAATTTTGGTGAATATCCGTCCACAACTATTTGATTTTCTTGGCGACAGACAAAGAGACAGACAAACTCGTCGAAAACTTAACCTCGTTGGCGTAGGTAACTATAATGAAATAAAAAATGAGGCTGACTCTTAATTTCATTGAAAGAGCGAAATAATACCCAAGGCTATTTAATAAATTATTTATATAATCATATGTGACTTATAATATGCCTTAAAAACTTGTAGAATATCCCTTTCATAGAATTTTCTTTCATAAATTTGTATGATTTTTCACGTAAAGTAAGTTCATTAGTAAAAATGACCGTATCCGCTAGTGAAACTATGACGCATCGACGCAAAAGAAATGACGCAACTTTTTGCGGGAGAAAAACGGCGGATTGACGCTGACGCAACACCCCTCCGGCAGTGACGCCTTGATGCTGACGCAACGCCCCCAAACGAGTGACGCGCCCAGTTATGCAAATTACAGTTACTTAACATGACGTTGCACAGCTGACTGCAAATCCCCTCACACGTCGAGCCATTAGCGTATTGAATTCTGCCAAACACATAAAAGTTTATATCCCTCCTATATAGACAGCTGGTCGTGAGAAAGAGCTTGGCGACTGAATTTTTTAAATCCAACAGAAATTACAGAAAATAGAGGTTGGGCTGAAATGGGACACACTGGCCCAGTGGGCCCAGTGAGACATTATATAGGTGTGTAAATGGCCTGTATGACGCAAGATTATATTTAAAGAAGTAAGTTGGTATCTGAACGATGTAAATCGAACCAAAGTTACAAAAAAGTTGAGTTAAGCCAAAATTGTGAACTATTTGCACGGGAGCATGAGCGTCTATTTGCCCGCGGTTGGTTAGTAAGGTGTAAAAAATAAAAAAATATGGTGTAACGTTGATACTGTATATATATATATACTTTCTTTTGGGCGAAGCAAAGCTAACAAAAATAATAATTTAGTTTTACAGATTCTAAGTGTCGAGGTACGGGGCATTGACTAGATTGGTTAACCTGCTCTAGTTCTAATGTAATGCATACCCTGTTAACTTCCAACAACAACAACATCCGAAATTTCTAAAAGGTCTATCAGTCGTCGTAACGTGCGACGTAAATAGCTAGTGAACTTGACATAATTATGAACAGAGGCTGAATATGTTGTAGCGCAACCAAAAGAACAAAAATAACTGGGACATCGTCCGTTGCCATAGTTACATGTTCTACACTCACCGCCAGCTTGCCGTCGTAGCTACCATGTGAAGGTAGAGGTGTCGCTTTTTCTGCGGTCTCTGTCATGAATACTTAACGTAATAACAGGATCAAAGTAATAAACGGTGTTTGTTCCAGTAGTTAATGGTATATAACCTTTATATTGTGATGTGGTTTTGCAAAATGTGTTTAAAATCGATTTCTACACAAGATAACAGCACGTTGTTCATAGTGGAAGAGTAACATAAGGGAGCCCTCCCTATCTGGAACTATCGTTTAATGCGTATACAAAGGGGTAATCTGGTAAATTCTCTGTACGAACGCAATAAAAAATTCTTACTCTCTTGTCGATTACCGGTGCTCTTGTGTGAGAACGAGCTGCTCAATGCCATTCGTGTCTGCAGGTGTAGGCTGATTGTATCTATTTATTCCCATTGTGCGCGGCCACCAATAGTTGTAACTGGGCCTAATCACTAAGTTGAACTTTGGCTACTTTGTTTGTACTTGTAAGCTTGTAAGCGTATTTTGTGAACCCATTGCGTTCTTAATAAAAGTTATTTATTTATTTATTCGAAGACATGAAAAAGTAAATGTCGGATGCGTCTCCGCTACGTTAGTTTTTAGTTTTGTACGATATTTCAGAGAAACTTAGACCGACTCTGTGGCATGCATAGGAAGAATATCAAGACAAAGGACATACCTTGCTCAGAAGTTTTCTTCGTTTGTGAGAGGGAGGTGGAGGCCCACTATACCACAGCTCTTAACACTTGAACATAGACAGAGCTATAGACAGTGGAGTGCATGTGTGATTGATTGCCAAAATTATGCTTTCTAGATTTGTCATGTACGAAACTCAATGTCTCTTTCTTGGTCCGCACATTCTATCAGGGATCACTGGAGGACAGAGTGTAATTAAGATCCCTTTGCTGTGTAGCCTACCACACTTTAGCTCAAGCGGCAGATGAGAAGTCTATGATCTGTTAATCACTAGATAGATTTGTTTTTACCTATCGGCGTTTTTACTTTAACTTTCCTATCATTCACCAATGTCTCTTTTTGGTACAGTGAAGCACTTGTATGTACTTTATGCATACTTCTTTTGCAAGTTCATATGAAGTCAAATTTCTCCAATGTCAGAAGCATCGAATTTCATAGGCAGTGACACAGTCCACGCTCTTGACTACAGCACTATACTACTAACTACTGCACTATACCCGACGGTCCACTAAAAATGCCACAAGTAGTTTCTACGGCCCATAAATAAAACTTCAATCATAAGTTTTCTCATTAATATAAAGACATTAGACAGGTAGCAAGTTGATCGTGATGGTGCGCAACTGTGTATATATGGAGAAACATAAATTCCTAAATACTTTTAATACTTACCAATGGTGTTCGACTATCACCGAATATTGAGAAATCAAAAGATTTAAATCTAATGCGACTTATTATTTTTTTTTTTTACTGATAGCCTGTTGAGATATTTTTTTCTTTTTGTCACCGTGAACAGTTGTCGGAAGTCCATATGATAGTAAGACAGATGTCGAAGTTTTATGTACCCGTTGTAGGATTTGTGAGTAGGAATGGTTCATCAAATCTAGTTTAATTCATGGAAGTAATACCTAATCGTACGGGCGCCGGGTGTCGGTAAATTCATCTAACTCAATTCGTCTAAAACACTTTTATATAATGGTAAATTCGTCTAAGGAACAAGTCATCTAATCTGCATTAGAAGTTGAATAAAAGGCTACATTGTCTTTTTATAATTAAAACTTATAACCAAAAGTAGCTACTATAAGTTTGGATATATTAAATAATTTAGGGCTAGCACACAGTGGTCAACAAAGAGTCGACTAAACGCATTTGAAAAGCTCGTGTTTATAAATGTATATATGAGAAACAATGTAATATAGGCCCTACCTAGGTTGGCTTAGCTTAGTCTGGGTTAGGTTAGTTAGGGTAGGTTAGCTTAATTTAGGTTAGGTTTATTTAGGTGAGGTTAGGTGAGGCTAGCTCACTTTAGGTTAGTTTGGGTTAGCTTAGTGTCAGTTAGGTTAGGTTAGTTAAGGTTTGGTTAGTTTCGTTATATTAGTGTAAGTTAGGTGAGTTTAGGTTAGGATAGTTTAGGTTATGCAAGTTTAGTTCAGGTTAGTTTAGGTTAGCTTAGTTTACACTCGTTTAACTCAGGTTAGGTTAGTTCATGGTTTAGGCTACTTCATATATACCTACATTGATAAACGCAAGCTTTTTTATATAAAGTTTAAGTCGAATCTTTGTTGACCAGGGTGTGTTAGCCTTATATGATTGAATGCTTCCAAGCTTCTTGTAGCTCGTTTTGGTTAATAGTAGCAAGTATAAAAAGACAATGTTGCCTTTTATTCAACCACTAATGCAGATTAGATGACGTGTTTCTTAGACGAACTTGACATTAAATGAATTGCGATTAGATGAATTTGTTAAGACGAATTGAGTTCAAATTATACTAGACCCTTATTCATCGGAAGGAAAGAAGGATCAAAGGATACATCAAGCCAGTGTGCTGATGGGTTGATAAATTCTGAACAGCAAATAATTTCCCAGAATCTCTGAGTTCAGGTAATTGCCGTTTGTTTAAAGCAGCGGCTGCCAAGTGCTTATAGGTCATTTGTGTTGCTTATTTCAAGCTCAGCAGTGCACCAGAAAAATACGCTTCACTTTACTACAGCCTTATGCCAACCATACGTCATAGTGCGTTACATATAACCGTCCGTATACTAAACCTACCCTAGAGTGTACATGACACGCAATTTTGGTCCTTACAGTTATCGACATAAGGTCGAACATTGCGTGTAAGCATTAGGTGGACTCGGGCACTCGGAAAACTTTTGATCGGCGGGGTACCTAAAGAGGTTTTCCTGATATCATTTGGGTTTATAGATGTAAGCGGCTTTTTTTTTGTCTTATTTTGGAAACTGCGAGAAAATAGTCGAAATCGATACACCGTAATCTACACGTTAGTCATTCCACGCGTTCACTCATCCACTAGTTTCAATGTTTTGTAGCGCCGTTACCAACGCAACTTTGTGTACGACACAAAAAGGTATTAAAATGTTAACCGCCAAATCAGTTTCCTCGGCAAAGGTCACTATAGGTATAGGCAAATTACAGATATCTCTTTAAATTGGTGTGATATAAAACTGAAAACAGTGCACTTTTCTGCTCTTTCTACGGCACCATACCATTCGTATGAGTAAACAAGCACAGAAGACTAAAGTGTTAAGTGTAAATAGTCCTTTAGTAACCGTGACAGTTGACTATTTTAACGATATTTTATCAAATGTTTCGATTTAATATTATTAGTGAAGTCAATGGATAGCATCTATGATATCATTTTACATTTTAGATTTACTTCTGTCAAGCTGTTCAGCTTCTAGTATTGACAACGTTGTCCATTTGAATGAATCTGAAAGTCTGTTGAAAATTGCATCGGATCTTTCTTACTCGTGTGTGAATAAGGAAACGAAGTTTGTGCTGAATATTCCACTCATTTGTGATAGTATCCTCAAATTTTGGCTAGCGTGTGTACCAGCCTTCGTGTGTACCAGCCTTATTTACCACCAATTCTATCCAAAAAATGATGAAAGCAAAGTTCCTGTCACTAGGCTTAGATCGACTTTGACGAACCAATAGAATGTGAGAACGCATGCCCTGAGCCTCATCTACGCTGCTGCACATAAGCGCAAAACGTGCTACTGCCTGCGCTCTTTTCTAGAGCGCGTCCAATATCGCACGGCAGTGTCTACACTGTTGTATTGTCCACAGCAAAACCCAGTTCACGTTATGCCTGGCTGAGCGTGCCGCTATTCTAGCTGCCTAGCAGTTCAGTTTCTGCTAAATTGTTTATATATTGTTATTCCTTCACAAGCAGTTGCACTCGAGTACAAACAATTTTTCAGCCACATTTTATTTTTAAAATGATGGTGCTGAAGAAACACAAGGTGTATATATACACCGCAGCCCAGCTCATGCCTGCAGGTCATCTAGCATACGCTGCCTGCATACTGACTGTTTTGGAGTGGCGCTAACTCTCACGTTCGCTTATGTTTTGCTTTACTGATGATATAGTTGGCTGCACAAAAGTTGAGCACATTCTTGTGTTTATTCTCAATATTGGAAAGAACCCAACGCAGAGCAACACAACTGACATCTCATCTGTGAAACATGCCATACTAGCGTCTCCTACAGGAGGTCGGCCTCGTATCTCTCAGGGGCAGCTAGTACCAACATTCAAGTATCTGCACGGCTTCAACGACGTCTTGCTTCGTAACACGGAGTTTTTATGGAGCAAACTCCTCTTTACACGGAGTTTCCAGGTCCTCAGTATATATACAGTAGCGGCCATATTACTTCGGAGACCTAAAATGTCACCATAAAATCTTTATATATTTCAGTATTATTGAAGGCATAGCAGTGTAATTGTACACAAGTTGAGCAACATGTCACAGCTAAATTGTGTTGAAATTTCAGCTGTTCAGGATAAGTAAAACAAAAGTTACAAGCATATGAATTCAAATAGTAAGAATTTAATCTGGACTAAAAAGTTCGGACACCTCATTTTTTCCATTTTATTTTAGAAAGTACCAATGTTGCCACAGAAACAATTATGTAGATTAGGTTAAACACACTTGCTGTCATTATCGATGCGGGCGCTAATGCCTACATCGGTGATGCGCCTCATCAATAACAAGTATTATCGATGCAACATCCGCTCCATCAACATGCCTCGGGGAGTCCCTATACACCTTCTTCTATTCGTGAGTTAATCGTAAATTTGCGTCATGATGATAAACTTTCAATATAGGGCAATAGCAGACGAAGTTAATCGACATTAAAGTATGGTCAGTGAAATAATGGCTAAATAGCCTATGACCAGAATGGTTCAAGTACCACCGGTGTTTCAAGTGGTATAGACCACGCAAAACCTCAAGAAGAGAGGATAGTGTATTGCTTAGATTGTCAAAGAAGAATAGGTTTAAAACCGCAGCAGAGATTTCCCGTGAAGCTAGCGATACGCATGGAATCAATGTGTCTTGGAAGACAGTTTCACGCCGCCTAAAAGAAGCAGACGTGCATCCGAGAACTCCAGCTATCAAGCCTTTAATTAGCAAGAAGACTGGTCTAAGGTTCATTTTAGCGATGAATCTAAGTACAATTTATTTGGCTCCGATGGAAAAAGATTTGTTCGTCGTTCAACTGGTGGAAGATTGTCCAAAAATTGCGTCAAGTCAAGCGTACAGTTTGGCGGCGGAAGCGTTATTGTCTTCAGTATGATCTCAACACGCGGCACGGGTTCCTTAGTTCGTCTGCAAGGAAAAGTAAACGCACAGGTATACAAGAAACATTTACGAAAACATGTAGTGCCGATCTTCAAAGCCTCTTCAACTCATAAACCAATTTTTATGCAAAATAACGCTCCCTGCCTCACGGCAAGATTGGTTAAGTCATTTTTAGAGCAAGGGGTAAGTGTTTTGGACTGGCCAGCACAAAGTCCAGACTTAAATCCCATTGAAAATGTTTGAAAATTATTAGGAGAAAGATCGAAGAAGAGATGACCACGAGATGTTCATGAACTATGGGCATAATGGAGGACGCATGAAAAAAAAAATAACACCATAAGAATGTTGCAATTTGGTCAGCGCTTGTGGTAGACGATGTCAAGCTGTTATCAACAGTAAAAGGTACCACACAAAGTACTAAATGCTGAAAAGTTAAGTTCATAACGTTGTTCGTATTTGTAGCCTCATTTCATATGTTTATTAATTTTTAAGGTTCTCCGAACTTTTTTGTCCAGACTAAATTCTTACTATTACAATTCATTTGCTTGTGACTTTTGTTTTATTATCCTGAATAGCTGAAATTTTAACACTATTTAGCTATGACATGTTGCTCAACTTGTGTAAAATTACATTTCAATGCCTTCAATAATATTGCAGTAATTAACGATTTTCTGATGAGTTTTTAGGTGTCCGAACCATTATGGCCGCTACTGTATACGTATCAATTTGGTAGATTTTTCAAAATCATGAGAAGCCCACCCCATTAAGGTTAAAGCGTGAAACGCGGTCTACAAATAAGGGAGTGAAACAATAGCACCTGTCTGCTGTTCCGGACAAGCCAAGCCTATTGCTGCAATTAATATCTATTGCCTGTATTTGCTTTATCTTAATTTTACTTTACTGATGGAACCAAGTGATGGCACTTCATATCTATACTAATGGCACACTTTTTTTTTACAAAATTAGCATTCGTGTGCATATATCTACCTGAGCGTATATACGATTGAGCCACTGCGTTTACAGGGAACCATTGGATTGATTGAGCAATGAGAACGTATGTTGACTAGACATGCAGAGGTGTTCACCAGGCCATGGAGGTCTACACGCTCGCAACTTGCAGTGCACCGACTCTGATATCACCAGAAATAACCGAACGTAAGTCTACTAATTACAGTTTTGCGCAAAGCATCCTTTTGCAGTAAGTTCTTCTTTCTTTGTCTCGCTACTGGCGCACTGCACGGTAAAAAGTTACAACAAAGAATTTGCACCGGTTTCTCTTCAGTACAGTATTTGTGCTCTTGGTTTTGATTATGCTATATGGAGGATGCATTGTACCCACTGCAGTTGCAGCTAGATAATCCTATGAAGTTCAAATGAGGCATTCTAAATAAGAACGAACAAAGCGCCATATGTGCCGAAATC
>LQNS02000138.1:13439825-13455856 GCA_001587735.2 Parhyale hawaiensis
CCGACGAAAGTCGTGAATAAAAAACGGCTTATAAGTGCAAGCTTGTGGTATGTGGTCGAGCCAGGAGCAAAGCAAACTTGAAAGGTTGTAAATAGTTCCGCCATACCACGATGGAAAGTTGCAAGCTGCTTCAGCTGAGCGATGTTGTTCCCGTTGAGGCATGTTGTCGAGTTCCAAGGTGTTGAAGTTTTGCCATATTTATTATACGGTTTACTGGACAGTCCGTGACCCGTTAGGTCAACATCACCATTTTCTTCGCTACCGTAAAAAAGTGATATTCAGATGATCATAGACGTAATGCTATTTGACGGTCCACTCTTGCGTAAATTACCAGTACGGGTCACCATCACAGAAATATTCTACACTCTTGCCGTCAGCATTTCCCGTATCACCTTGAAATTTAACACACGCATTTATGTAGCTGAGCTCAGGCAGACCCCACCATTCATCCCCTTGTTTATATGGTGTTCTTAAATCTTCAATACTTGCATTTCTACCAGCTTATATCGAATTTCTAAAAACATTCGACTGATGCTATTCTTCAATCTTCTTAGCTGCTCTTACTGGCCAATGGACAAAATTTTAGAATTTAAATTCTTTAGTTCACTCGACTTGAATATCAAGCGGTATCCAGGTTACAACGATCCTTAAGTGTTCGTCCCGTACTGACACCTGAACGGTATCAAATAGATTGCATTGCGAACTTTAACACTTCCCCCAGAGGCGTAACTCCACCATTGACTCTAATTTTTCCCATCTTAAAGTGAAGAAGCTTTGTGCAAACAAGCACGACACAAATAAAGTTCACAGGCTATAAGTATCCACATATAATAAAATGCTTCGTATTTTTATTTATTTCGTGTCTTCTCTTAAAGAAATAGGCGGAAAATAGTCTACGTTGCAGATTTTGTAATTAAGTTACGTCTTCATAGAGATCGATGTTCAGGTTGCAGAAAAGGGCAAAAGTTTTTTCTTTTTTCTTTATCTGAATGCACTTCTTGCTCGAAACATTTCTTGAAATCGAAACAATATGTACCTATGCAGTTTCAAGAGTACGATTCTATAACTTTTCTCTCTCACGTGACAGCGTATAAATTTGGCAGATGATCAACGGATCACTCACGACGGCCAGAAGAGAATTATTTTACGGGCAGTATACAATTTCTTCTGAGAGAGCAGATTTCGCTTCAGAGGCCAAACTTTCAACACTTCAGTGAAGCAGATAGTTAAGTATGGAAGACAGTATTCTGGATACGGTGCCCTCACATTGCATATAAGCTGACTGGAAGGGCATTCAAGTTTATTACAGTGTTTACTTAAGATTTTTCTTTGAAAGACGAACGTAAAAGAAAAACGAGACTACTACAGTCTCACGAAGGAAAAAAGATGAAGCGCTTATGCAGCGCAGTGACAGTAAGGACATGAAGCAGAAAGGTTACGGAAGGGAATAAGAGCTGCCAATAAGCGTGAGCGGGAAAATGTGGAAACGGCAAGGCAGAGAAGAGAGCTATCATATCAATTATCGCGTGAGTTTTTTCACGCACGGGTCCACTAGTGTTGTAGAATACTGTTCAAATATGACCGTGATTCAGCGTATCCCCGTTATAGTATTTGAACTGTTTCAACTTACTCATACGGTAGTGTTGCAGCACAGATGTAATTGTTAAAATGTTCATTATATTAAGAGGAAAATTATATTTCTTTTAGTGTTACTTTTACTGTAAGTAGAAAACTATTTACAAATCGTCTGACGATTAGCAAAGTGACGCACAGGTAATTACTTCCATGATATAATATGGGAGTAAAAAGTTGTATCTTCCACTGTGAAGCTGAAACATGAACGAAACGTGCCCCAGCGTCTCTGCCAACACATGGCTTGAGTGCGACTTCCACATAACACTAATGACATAAACTACAAGTTTTTTCTATAACCATGTCCTAGAACAAGATTATTTTGAATACATTATCCCCTGCATGGCAATCTATCTCCTAGATCGAACATTGCAAGCTCTTGGGAGCTTGATCTTGATACACTATATATAATATTCTTTCATTATACTGAACACAATGTTAGCGATACTGTACTGGAAACAATCGATTTGGCACGGCAAAATTATGGTCACCACGAGGCAAACATTTCACTTCCACCTCAAACAACAACAACAACAACAGCGAGATTAATGATATATAAGAGTTTCTGGCCTCTTTGGGCAGACTTTGGAAGGTATTTCATTACACTAAAGGAGAGCATCATTACTTTGCAAAAATTTAAGTTAAAAATTCAATTAGTAATACGAATTGCATCAAGGTCGCAATTCACTAAGAACTTACTACTCTGACTGTACGGCATCTCTCGCCAAGAAGGGGGTATCACTAAAATACATCGCCTAGATTAGGGATGCCTAACCAGTGGGTGGCGATATCCTTAGGGTACAGAAGTCTTGACATGGGGAAGGGGAGGGGGCGCATAGTCTTGCCAGAAATGGATAGGGATATACTTTGCAATTTATCTTCATATTACACGTTGAAGGTGACAGCAGACTGACTAAAATAATCGAGTGGGGTGCCACGTTGATTGCAAGACTATGGATGAAATGTCGCAAGGTCAAAAACATTTTGGAAAAACTATTCTACGTAAACTTGGATATCACAATTTGAACAAAATATGGTGTGTATATCTCCTTTGAGGTTTCGTTAGCAAGTAGGAGCATGCTCTGATGTATCTAGCATTCGAAAATGATAAAAGGATCGTAGAAAATACTGCTGCAACGCTGTGCTCACTTCGTGTAGTAAAACTTGCGTAATCCTAACGCTTTTTAGAGAGCAAGCTTTCATTAAAATTATCCTAGTTCAGCCTCAAACAGCGACTTTTGTTATATTTAAATATTAGGCATGTTGATACGAACAAGCGCTGCAATGAAATATATGCCGTCTGTTTTCCCGAGTGACAATTGAAAAGACTCTATTCTTAAGCTTAGATAAATTCTCTTCCTACTCACACCAAAGGAGCCCTCACTAGGTACGTTATCACTGTTCCATACTAGCACAATCGGTGTTTATTTCTCAATAACTGACTCAGTAAATGATTAACTCCTGTACTCTTTAGCAGAACGAAGCAACGTGCAATGCCATTAAAAAATAAGGGGAAAATTGCATCATGGATTTGCTCTGAAAGAAAATTACTATCCTGCTGAAGACACGCACGGGCATTACTTTCGTCACACAGAACTTCATTGGGGACTCGCTATCCCTCTCTAACAACAGGAAGTGCAGTATAATAAAGGTCAATAATAATAATTTAAAAATAACAATAGAGTTGAACACTTCAAAGAAGTAATAAAGTCTATAACAGTGCAAAGAAAAGCAATAAACTTTTTCAAATAGTCGATACAAACATACAACGGTTAACGGTCAACATCAGTATCATCTGTCATCTAAAATTAACTATTCTTTAAGTGTCAGCCTCAAGAACTTCTCTTCACCCTACAGGGCGTGAATGTCCCGTTTGAGTTTCTTCAGTCCTGCTATTTCTAACAAAACTAGTTTAGGTGAGCCTTTATTTAGCTCACAATATTACATAAACCTGACGAACGCAATCTTCCAGTACTTGGAGTTCAGCTCCACAGTAAGTGAACCATCAGTATGGATATTACTTTTGACATTTGAAAAAATGACAAAATTTAGAACTAAAAGCTTAGGAGAAGGTTGGAGTTGAATGCTACTTGAGGCTGACTCTTAACAGCTACCACTCTTCGAAACACCACCATATTACCAAAACAAAAGCCTTGTGCTAACAAATACATGCAAGCGACACGCGTGACTGTAACTACGAAACAATAAGAGGCAGTGAAAAGCTATGAGCATCATATTGCTCGATATATAACAATTAACATAAAAAAGCAAGACGCTTGACAGCGAGGTGGAGTACATTACGTGATTGAAAATTGAAGGAAAGTGATATACTCGTATCAGTTATTATGTTCAAATAGACGTCGAAAGTTAGAAGCAGTTAACCCAGGAGCTAGAGTATTCAACTAAACTATTTCGAGATGTGGAGGGAGTTATCATGGGAATAATAACGTTCTGCTAGACTTTTGTGATTTGTGGAGAGAGTAATCCGAAGAGTTTCATTTCGAGCTTCGGAGAAAACTAACATAAAGGGTACAAAATTTGTGTAAGGTGTAGGGCTATCACTTTGGGAAAAGCGCATGGCAAGTACGGTAAGTTTATGTTCAAATCGTATAGGGTGTTTGTCGCATGCGTCAACGATGTGCACATGATCAAAATATCTTGCTTGCTCAAACTAGATCTTGAAGCCAGGCCTTATTCTTGAATCTTTGCGCATGCAGTAGAGGAACCTGTCCCTGCCGTCACCAGACTTTTGCACGCCACTCCGAGGGATTGACATTCTAATGTCTGATGGAAGAGCTATACAGGCAAAATACGTCCAGGACAATTAAATGAAAAGTCGGAAGCGTTCATGGAATACCTGAACTTTTCTGTAGTTTGACTACTAAGCGGACTAGGCACCGTAGCCTTCCCTTTCTAACCTCATTTACAGCTTCGGTGCAAGATGCAAAAGGTCCATGGTGTCGATTAATTTGCTAACTACGATCGAAATATCCACTCTTTACAGCTTCAACTTATTAGAACATAAATGGCGGAAATTGATTTCGACAGTTTTCATCGAGTTTCAGGCTCATAGGACAACTGAGTATCGGTGGGATGGCAAGGCCGAAAACTCAATCCTGCAAGATCCAGTTTTCAACCGTCTCAAACCCCGTTGTTCAGGGATCAACTTCCGAAACTCGAGAGGAAGTGGTGAATCCAGAGCTTAGGATGAAAATTTTACATAAATAAAAAACGAGCAATTTGAATAATCTTGCTCGAAGTAGAACTAATTCAACAGACCTCAGTATTAATATTCTCGTAGAAATACTTCTGTAGGTTATAGCAGCTCACGTTAGCCGCGACTACAAAATAAACAAAAATACCACAACTTATGGTCTGGATGCGCATGGAACGCATGTCAGTATTTGTAGAAACTAATGAAGCACACTCTCTTTGTGACATAAAATTAGTAGCGATATCGAGCTGAACCAGCAGTTGTGAAAGGTCCAGTTAACCCTGCCTATCATGATGTATCATGAAGACGACGCGTTAAGCAAATCGTATTTCTACGAGAAAGGCAATATGAAAATCCATTCGAAAGGGTACCGACGTATCCTGGCATCAGATGCAATGTGCAGTTATAACCCCAGGGTTACCTGCGCTGTCCCAGCTTCACCTACTCCTCAGGAATGGTGCTGAAATCATTAACCGCTCACATCCAGAGAACCTAAAATGTGTCTCTCCAGACAAACGTTTTTCGGGCCACGAAATCAATACAAGCAGGGTTGTGACCGCACCCGTCTGTAGCGATAGTGCTTCTGCTGTGCGCTGTAAGGGATCTAGGAAGAATATTACTGCCATTTAGTGCGTACGGCTCGTCGATGGCAGTGCTGAGCTGAGCTGCTCTGGACTGATCAAGCCATGTATTACGGGACTGTCAAGCAGAGTTTAAAGGCCTATTTAACACCACAATAAACTAACTGAGAATCTTACACTTTTTACAAGAGATCAGTTGCCTGACCGAGTATTATAACGCTTTAGGACCAAGCATTACAGCAGTGCCTTCCTTACTTAAGATGAAGAGTTTCTGCATCAGTCGCTTCTACTTAACCCTATATCGCCGACTGTCAACTTGTCTGATGTTACAAATAACTTTATATCCACGAGAAATCACATTTGGTTCGGCACTTTAGGGCTAAGTTATATAGGCTTCTGCATATCTTACTTCTACTTAATCTACTTAGCTTCTGAATCTTTCACTTCCAGTTGAGGTACCGATCTGCATCTTTCAATTCTAGTTAAAGTACAGATCTTCTGCTTCTTTCACTTCTACTTAAGCTACTAAGCTCCCGCAAATCTCACTTCTACTTAAGCTACAAAGCTTT
Source organism: Parhyale hawaiensis (assembly GCA_001587735.2). Taxonomy (NCBI): domain Eukaryota; kingdom Metazoa; phylum Arthropoda; class Malacostraca; order Amphipoda; family Hyalidae; genus Parhyale; species Parhyale hawaiensis. The sequence goes on from LQNS02000138.1 coordinate 13,445,822, forward strand.
GGCAGCTTTCACGCAAAGAAAGCTTGGAGAAGTCAAAAGTCTACACAGATGAGATCATCGCAGCATAAACCGCTTCATGAGCTTTCTGAATTACGCACGGCATGTAGAACATAAAAAAATTTCAAACTTGATGGTTTACATTACTGTAACGGAACATCGCATTTAGGAGCGTGCGTATATTTTTCCTCATCATTATGCCAAAGTAAGTCGGAAGGTTTATGGCACGAGAACTAATTACTGCATATTTACAACCAAATAAGTACGGTTTCCGTTGAGAAGTCTCTTAGGAATTAAGTCAATAAAGCATACAGCTAAGTACTAAGGCAATACGATAATCCTTAAGTTAATATTCAGCTCTTCAATGTCCTTTGGCAGGACATCAAGTTTTGAGTAATCCAAGGGGCGTCCAACGATCTCCAAGTCGAAGGCCCCCGCCTTAGTAATTCGGCGGCGGAAATAAAGGGACGTCACGTCGCTGTCTTGACTGGTGGCGAAGACCTTATCTTCATTGCCTTTCACGATATCGTACTTCACATTATCCTGTGGGGCAAAACGAAGCAGCGGGGTCAATAAATGACATAATGAAGACCTAGCGGTTTTGATATTTGTACTTTCACTGTGCCCACTTTAGAAAATAGTGGCAGTAGCTTGGGAGGGGGAGAGGGGGAACTGAAGTGAATAAATTGTGACCTTTGTGACTTAGGGATCTAAGATATTTACTCTCACTCTGTCTCTTTAATGGTATGTTGATAATGATATTCTATCGGAGAAAGCTGGAGGCATTAAATGAACACATGTCTGGATTAGGACTTTGAGATCTTTACTTTAACCATGCCCCATTAATGATATAATGGCAATAATATTCCTACCATAAGAAAAAATTGGGTAGCTTGAGAAGCTCGTTTACTATTTCAACTTTTTGGGGCTGCCAAAGCTTCTGCTAAGACACGCACGTACTCATTAACAAATGAAATTACGTTGGGAGAAGAAGCAGTCAGGAATTGAACCCAATTTTTGACTGCGGCTTATGAAATAATTATTTGCCGTCTGACCTCCCACGAAAAAGATAGCAAATTCTTTTTTGGGAAGATGGAGTCAGTATATGAGTGCAGTTCTGGTATAGGGACTTTGATATCTACACTTGACTTAGATGTACAACAGGAATTCATGACAGAAGCTTGTGATTTTATGAAGCATATGGGGAAGACAAGGGCGTCAACAGATGAACCCATTTCTGGCTTAAGGTTTGTTCAAGAGGGACTTATATGCTGTACTCGTCATCTGTAGATAGCACAAGCCATCAAATACATAATTCCCATACAAATTAATCATTAAATACAGCGTAAATTTGGCAGAACTATAATAGCCATAAGAACTGAAGATCCTAGTTATTTTATTTATAATAAAATGCGATGATTCACTTCACACTTTCTGAAATAATTATACCAATTATACAATCCTTAAAACTCACCTGTCACGAAGAATTATCTAAGTAATGTGGGGTAAGTGGTAAGTCAGCGACTACCGTACAGTGAAGCATCACTAAACGTTATCAAATAATAATGAAATAGCTAGCTTTAGTTCCACAGTAGCAACTACGTAGAGCAGCTGCACAGGACAACGCTTGCATCCTATGGATGCTGATCACGGCTCTATACATAGCTATTACAACTGTTGGCGATGACATATAATATAATGCTATACTTTATGGTAAATGCAGACTTATCTTCAACACAAGGAAGCGGTGGAAGGCAAGGCATGCCGACTCTGAATTAAATATTCAAGTATGTAGTTGCATTTTTCATATATAACAAACTATGAATACGATCCAACAAAATTAGGATTGTTAGTATGACTACCATACAATAAGCTCTTCCAGTTCTGGTATTTGATATTTTTTTCATTTCATATACTACCAAATGTCTTGATAATGAGAAGCATTTCCTTTCTCGGCACGTGGCTGCTAAAATGGTATCTGAAGCGAGGGGTTGAAGGGATTTACCTGCAAGTAAGATATGGCAGGACGTAACTTCACGAGCCGCGTCCGGTGCTGCGTGTTGTGAAGGTGGACGACCAGCACCATCGGGTCACTGGATCTCTTGTGGGCGAGCACTTCCTGGTGGTGGAGCTCCTCGTGCAGGCTGCGCTTCGTTATCTGTGGAGCAGGACAGCGCCATGATGTTCCGAACTAAGCCTTCACTGTCCCCATAAAACATCAGTTTTTGCAAGAAAAGCATAATTTGAAGCATGACCGAATGGCTCTTTTGGGCGATAAAAGCAGCAAAGTCGGGGTCACACGATGGTGAAATGAACGGGTTTCCTCAGCCCCACCTGTGAATACGTTGCTGCGTCCGTGTGAACAACACTGAAGCGCATAGATTTTTGAGTTTTAATGCTTTCCAAATTTGAAGAAAAATCTGAAACTTTACTAATGACATTTGCTGATGAAATTGACTTGACGGCTAACATTTTAGTGCCTGTTTCTGATAGACACACAGCTGTGTTTACGAAAGTTCGATAATAATCAATAATCATCCGGACAATTAGCTGAGGATACTCGTTCATTTGACCATTGCGTGAGCTTGCCTTTAAAGTAAGCATGGAATTTCACACAGCACTGCACTAACATAATCAAAGTTCCCTACACAGTGACAGTATGATGGGAGATCATGATGACGATGATGATGACCACCAAGCATGCTGTCAGAACCCTACACGAGCTGTACGACTCATTTTCGGTGGTCAAGTGAGCATGTTCCGAAACATGGAGTTAACGAACTAATAGTGTAACGTTTATTAATACATGAAGCAAGGCTGGTAAAACCGTAAGAAAAGGATGCCCAAAGCAAGACAATCTGTACTAGTACATCTAGGAAGCCCATGAAATACTTTTAGCTGAATGAATTCTTACATTGCAACACCAGCGTATGCTAGCGGCATCTAATACAGTTGTACTTTCGACTGTACATCAAACAATGGTATATCTTGAGGACTTAAAAAAAATGAAGCCTCCAAAACAGCTTCAAAAGCTTTGACCGACAGAGAGTGAGAACCCTCACAGCGGCGATGGCTGCTGCGCTCCCAAATTCGAGAGCAACGCTGAGACCGACGAAGCAAGCACTCACCCGGTGGGTGTGGTTGGCAGTGTGGATGAGGACCACCTCACTGTCGTTCATGCTCGGGTGTGCGGGCTCGAGGACCTGCGGTCGCAGCACGCCGCTCTGTATGAGGTGCTGCAGCAGAGGCCTCACCGACCGACGAGTGCGGGAGTGCTGTGCTCCGAACTATTGAATTACAATTAAATAATTAATCGCTGAAACACATAGAAGCCGTGTACTGGACACCGATATGTTTGCTGGTGCCACACACCGTGTACTCATGGCAGTAACGATGACAAGTTAATCGAGTTGACGGCGCTTTATAATGTGCATGAAAAACGTTATACGAAATAACGCTATAATTATTTGAATAATATTGACTATCTAAAATAACATCTATCCAACTAGACTTATGACCGGAGTTGCCCATTTATAGTAATTAGATATATTCTCCGATGACATACCGTAGCTACGCTGCGCAAGCACTTTTCAAGCTTCAGCTAAACATGTCTTACCTTACATGTAAAGCAGCCTTCAGTTGATATGATGTTCTCATTATATGCGTGAGGATCCTGACCGATGGGATACGCTGTCACTCCTCCACCCAAATCGAAGCTACCTGCTTCTGCTCCTCCTCGTCCGCCAGGGATGCGACTTCCTCCGTATATGCCTCCACCATTCAAAGGTCCTCCTGGGCCTCCTCCATATGCTCCTCCATCGACTCCATTGTAACCATAGCCACCTCCACCAAACCTTTCTGAGCCATAGCCTCCACCGCTTATTCCACCATATTCTCCTCCTCTTCCTCCTGGTCCAAGACCACCGTTACCAACTCCACCAACTCCACCAACGCCACCAATTCCGCCAACTCCTCCGACTCCACCAACGCCTCCAACTCCACCAAATGCGCCACCTCGTCCACCAAGATGGCCATCACCAAAGCCGCCAAAGCCTCGGCCACCGAGTCCATTTGTGACGGGTGGGTTCAGCGTAGACATACAGTGGCCCTGCGGTGGTGAGCAGGACAGTGAGACACTCAGAGGCATAATTGCAGGGAAAAAAGCAGTAATGGACTATTGCATCAGATACCAGAATCGGACACCGAGACAGCCCTGAAGTGTGCCAAAGTGTGCCAAGGTTCAGAATCCTTCTCTGTCATTGCAATTATCTTAAGAAAACGGTCGAGACACACTATGTACTTGTATAGCTGTTCATGTTTTGGCAGTGCAATCGTTTCACAGTCATTTGATTGTTTGTATGGGGAGTAATTGTGAAGCTATTGCAAGAGCTGAATAGTAGAGGGAAAGTTACACAAGCGCGGCAATCGTCGAAAAAGAATCATACTAGTTTTGTTGATGAAAATTTACTAGGGTACTTCCCTTCTGATATTTAAATCGTTTAACCCTCCAGTTTTTTTAGTGTATGAAGTGAACAATGGTACGATCCCTATGCAGGCTGATAGCAGCATTTAACAGCAAATTGCCACAGGCAAATAGAAGTAACTCACCCACGTGTTAAATCTGAGTGAATTAAGGGTAGTGTGGAAAGAAACAAAGCGAATGAAAATTTAATCATGTCTGTCTATTTAAATATTAGTTTCTCTCTCGAAAATTGTTTGCATGAAAAGGTGTTTTGCCTAACCAAATAAAATACATGGCAGATATAAATACTTTTTATTTTTGAGGTCAAAATTTTCCACTCTGATATTCCGTAATCCCTCTCTGAATAGGAATTCTCCGGAGACCTTGGGTGCCACGATTGTAGAAAGCTGATTAGTATTTCAATTCTGTTAAAGTTAGGTGGACAGCTTAAACAGCATTAAAGCGACTGTATGAACACTGAGGGTGTTGCAGTTTAGAGTTTCTTTACTTTCTTGGACCTGATTTATCCTCTGGAAACCCTGGAATAGCCCCTACCTGATTAAGAACCACGGGTGTATGGGGATACTCACTGATCCAACTCTGCTAAAGCCAGCAGGGCAGCCGCAGGCGATGGTGTCATCACCAAGTGTGTTGCAGCCGAAGGTACAAGGACTAGACGCGCAGTTGCCTCCCACCTGAATTACCGAGAAAAATGTTGGGTACCTTAGAATTTGTTTCTTCAGTATTAGATAGGGGGAAAAGAATAGCTCCTGAGAAAATCCCATTTTTACCGTTGCTGACTTTTTGCCGCCAGCGTCAGACCTAAGAGTCAAGTACTGTTGCGGTCTATGCCTCGTGTAATACGAAAATACTTGCAGCGTAGACAGGGCAAGGTGCACAAAAATGATACATCACAAGCACAATAAAGCTAAGGGTCGTTTCCGAAGGAATGTGCGGTAATGCTGACTCTTAAGACTACACGGGATTACACGAAGATTATACAGTGGATCTCACTGTAAACTGAATGACTGAAATAAAGTTCATTGCAGATAGGAGAGCTGCATTATGATTGATGGGTCTTAAAGTTGAATGAACCACCACATCGCCAAAGTCAAGGTAGTTGTTTGACTCTCTGTTCCTACTCTAATTTCTGGGCGACGCACCTGAATACAGACGAAGAGAGCCACGTTGAAGGAGTAGCCGCTGGGACAGACGCATTTGAAGGACCCAAGGGTGTTCTCACAGTCTGCAGCTCCGCACGGACTGATGGAGCATTCGTTCTCATCCACGCACTGGTTGTAGAAGGCATGTTGCTTATAGCCATCGGGACAGCCGCATCTGTACCCTCCGTCCAAATTCTGTAGAGGAGACGCAAGCTTATCAAACAATATAATAATCACCATCGTGTGTTTATTTGTTTATATATTTATATGTATGTTTGTATGTTTCGTGTCACGCTCTTAAGGGAATAGATAGGCGAAATATAGGCCAGGTTGCAGAGCTTATAATTCGGTTGCGTTTCCAAGGAGATCGATGACCAGCTTGCAAAATATGGCAAAAATGCGATTCTTATCCCTTTATCTGACTGTACTTCTTGCTCGAAACACTTCTTGAAATCGAAACTAAGCTATTTACAGCTTATTTTGGCGCTGGTATGGAGTCTCATTTTCATAACTTTCGCCATACATCGAAACATGTTTGCTCTCAGTTCACGTCGTATAAATTCAACGAAGGACACTCGAAGCGATAATTTTTCAAGGGTAGTAGACACAATTTCTTTTTTCAGCTTACGATCTTCCTTTTTGACGGAACAGTTTTTGCTCAACATAAAAGCTGCGACCTACTGAAGGTTTATTCGGTAGCCTGGTAGGTAGGATACGTGGCGGGAATTTGATTGTATTCAGTAATACCTTGCTGCTTGCTAATATAAGATTTTCTCCGCCTGTCACTCAAGGTGGGGAACGATTGTGCTACTTAAATGAATTGAAAGAGAGAGCACTTATCTCTTATGACACTTTGAGCCGGCTGTGTAGCGTATCCTTCAGAAGCATATTAGTAACAAAAGCATGTGAACTAAAGACGGATTTTTTTTTCAAATTCCTCGCTGTCATTTTTGACAGCGCGGGCATTCTAGTATTATATAGTAGGGTAACAGATCCTGCTGATGATCCCGGTGGAAGAGTGACGTCCAATGATGCAAGAGTGAAGTGCTGTTGGTACAAAAATTCGACTGACCTTCGGCAAGATATGTGGAACAAATTCACAAGTCTATGACGTCACTGTTTCATCAGAAGCTCTGGTGTTAACTTGTCACTCCTAGTGAACGGTATTGTATAGCAACACTGCCTACGCTTATGAATAAGTTGTGTTCTATAAAACTGTTCTGTAGCGTCGTATACTGAACACAAATGAATGGTTATTTTGGCATATCACGTCTTAAGTATTTACATGAAATCAAAGCAGCCATAGTAGTGTACTATTTCCACAACAACAAACGTTGTTGAAATTGCTGGCCCATCATAATTTGGCATACGTGAACCATAGCCATATTGGATGGGCCAATTTACAATTAGAGCACTCTGAGACCGCATACCTCCGCCAAGAAAAGCAACATTAATGAAAAATGAAATGGGTTCTGAAATTGATTTCTTCTTTATCAGCACCAAATTCTGGCCATCTGTGCTTTTTGACAATAATAACAGTTTCTAAAATTTTGGTGAAGATCCGTCCGTAACTTTTTGAGTTATATTCTGACAAACAATTTGGTAATCATTAGTCAAATACACAAACGAGCAAACCGATTATCACCAAAAAATCGTCATTTGTGTCTTCCAATATTTCTAACAATTCCTATAAGTTTCATGAAGATCGGTTCATAAATTCTTGAGTTAACTGCTGATAAACATAAAATCAAACACACAGTAGAGACAAATTAACTAATGGACGAGGATGTCATCACAAAAATTTGATCATTTACTCTTCGTGATATACCTAATAACTGACAAAAACTTCATGAAAGTTCGCCAGTAACTTTTTGAGGTATGGTTCTAAGAATAAAGAGGCAAACAAACAAACGAACAAGCAAACAAACAAGCGGTTCAACGGATCTGCACCAAAAGTTAATCATCTGTTCCTCCTAACATGCCTAACAATCTATGTAAGTTTTGTAAAGATCCACCCATAACTTATTGAGTTATCTTGGTGATATTCAAAGAGATAGATAAACAAACTCGACAAAAACATAGCCTCTTCGGCGGAGGTAATTATTTTACCACAAAGTGTAAATAAAACCAGATATAGGCATAATAGCCAGGCTAACTGTTGGCTTACACGAATATTAGTTACTGTAGTTGTGAACAGTGAACAGCAGTATTCTTAGCTTTTAACTATTGCACGAAACCAACTGCATGTTCCCTCAAGAACTAGAAAATTTGTTGACCCTCTCTTTCTTTACGACGAAAGGACCTAAATCAGTTCGTGATTTTTTTACATGATTTTTCTTCTCTTTCACAATTTGAGTTTAAACAACAGGGCCTGACTATATGTGTGCCGTGTTATGATAGTTCTATGTAAAGTGTTGAAAAGCAACATCACATGCCCAAAATATGTTTAAAAATTTTTTCATACAGAAGCGATCCTTTATCCTTTCAAGACATGAATTAATTTTGCTTTTCTGATACAAAAACACTATTTAAGCACGCGCACTATGGTGCGTCGAGGGTTGAAGAAAATAGTTACACTGAATAGATTCAATTAACTGTTCTTACCATATTTTACAGTACATCTACATCATATACTGAAGGTCTATCACAGCACTTCATACACTCAGTTAACTATCATTGCCACACCTCACAAATAATGATACAGCATGTACTGAAGATCTGTCACTGCGCTGTATACATTCAGTTAACTTTCATTGCCACACCTCACAAATAATGATACAGCATGTACTGAAGATCTGTCACTGCGCTGTATACATAATACATTCAGTTAACTATCATTGGCACACCTCACATATAATGATACAGCATGTACTGAAGATCTGTCACTGCGCTGCATACATTCAGTTAACTATCATTGCCATACCTCACATCCAATATCGCAAGAGTCGTCTGTAAGACATTCGTCAGCGTCGACGCATGTGGTTCCTGTCGAGTCAGGTTGGAATCCACGTGGACACAAGCACTTGAAGCTGCCGATGGTGTTGATGCAGGTGCCTAGCGGTGCACACAAGCTGCGCTGCTCTGAACACTCGTCAATATCTGCGAAAGACAAAGCCACCCAGTCAGGTTAGTTCTTTATGATATTCCATTGCAAGCCGAAATCCTAACGTTACTTCATTGAAGATCATTCATAGGATTTCTCGTTAATTTATTAAATATTCCAAGTGTTCCTTGTGACAGCGCAAGCAGGGAGCAGTAAGTAGCTTAATTACAAAAAGCTGTATTAAATATAAGCATACAAAACTGTCAGTAAATGCAAGTATTGCCAAGTAGCAGAACGAGGTGCTACTTTAACAAAGGCTCCATCCTTCTGCTGTCTCAATCAACAAAGAGGAGTATCAAGGAGGAAGTACACTGAAGGCTTGTAAAGCAAAAAGCGAGCTTTAGGCTAAACAGTGAGTAAGTGATGTGACATTAACTTGAAAATGCTTAAAATCTTGCCAAATGCCAAGTCTCCGAAACAACTTTGAAGTCATTCATGAGTGACTGGGCGCGATGAAGTCACTTCTCACTGGGATCCCAAAGCGGACATACAAAGTTTACTCTCGTCTTGACGTGTTACTTCCCTGCAATGTACTGGGTGCCAACAAGACCATCCGATCCAACAGAAGCTTTCATTAAGACGGACGTGTGTTGGGTGGTGCGGGCCATAAAGGTTTCCACCAACCAACAGTTACAGCGAAGTCTACAAGACTTACCGATGCATTTTTCTCCGAGTTCAGTGTAGCCAGCATTACATGTGCACTTGTAGGAACCTTGCGTGTTCACACACTGGTCCTCACAGGCATGCTGGCCTGTGAGACACTCGTCCAGATCTCTGCAAGTGATGTTGTCTTGGTTCAAAGTATAGCCACGTGGACACGAACATCGGAACGATCCTTCGGTGTTCTGGCAGGTGAAGCGACACGGTGAATTGGGGGCCTCGCACTCGTTGACGTCAATACACCGCGTGCCGGAATGATCAGGCTTGTATCCTTTATCGCAGATACAACGATAGGACCCCATGGTGTTGATGCAGCGTCCGTGGCTGCATAAGTTGGGCATCATTTCACACTCGTCAATGTCTAAGCCGTTAACCGAGAAGCCAGCTTCCAGGCAAATTTCGTCATACTCCGGAGTGTTCTTCCGAGGACAGTGCTCGCAGAGAGGTCCCCAGGCCAGGCCCATGGTGCAGCAACAGTCTGCCTTGGTAACCTACCGGAATAAAAACATGGATCGCTAGAGTACAGTATCAACTAGAGCACTCTGAGAGCGCATACCTCCGCCAAGTGAGCCAACGGTAGCAAAAATTCAAATTGGCTCTGAAACCATAATTTTCTTTGCATAAACTCCAAAATTTGATAATTTGTGCCT
>LQNS02000138.1:13461684-13475270 GCA_001587735.2 Parhyale hawaiensis
CGCTGCTGTCATTTGCCTTTGGTTCTCTCCAGGCAAACACTGTCCTGAATTCATACGTAGTAAACTTTCGTTTTAATAATTCCTTTACATCCTAGCATTTTATTCGAATTTTTGATGATGGGAATTTGATCTTTCCCGAAACGTCAAGATTTTTATCAAATACAAATAATGTAAATTTTTAAGGCAGGAGGAGCTTTATGAATTTTCGGTGACTTATAATTGCTAATTCCTCCGGGACAGATACAGAAAGAGGGGGGAGATAGGATGCAGGGATTATTACAGAGTTCTAAGTGACACAAAGCTGAGAGACAGAATGAAATAGGAAGCTGGGACACGGTATTTTCTACATACTTTGCAGTAACGATAACTTTTTATAGCATTTCCGATAGATGCCGAAAAATTGGTAACTTGGTATACACAGAACTTTGCAAGCCCTGTACCGACACTCATCTGATAATAACCTTTGAATGAAGTGTAGATAACATGGAAATCTGGTATATTATGCAGTGATACTCACCTGTTTCAACTTAAAACTACAGGACAGATACAGATGACACGTACCTGTTGATAACCCTCGGGACAGATGCACATAAAGCTGCCAATCAAATTCTTGCACTGGAACTTGCAGTTGTTGGCAGGGGTGAGGCACTCATCCACATCCTGACAGTGGCGGCCATCAGCTCCGAGCGTGTAGCCGTAGGGACAGATGCACCGGAAGCTGCCCTCTACATTGTGGCACCTGAAGGCGCACTGGTGCGCAACTTCGGTGCACTCGTCCACATCCTCACACGTCTGTTGTACGGAACAATGAAGAGTACGTCTGAGTAGCTCATCAGATGCTACAGAAATATCTTATTCACGCTGTTGCCCTGTGCTGCACTCCTAACATCTTTCGAACACAGGCTTCTGTAATTAATTCTAAATTTGATCAGTGGACGTCCGGAAGAAAATAATACTGTCACCGAGATTCTAAGTATTTCCTCGTTGAGGTTTACACTGGATGGCCACAAGTACAATCAAGAATTCTCAGGACTAGTGAAATTTGTTCGGCGTAAGGATTTGGTGCGATCAAGCCGGCACTTGGCACAAGTAACACTTGATGCAGCTATTCTAACCTTGCTGGTGCAACGACTGTCTTAGTAAAAGCTCATTATTTAAAAGCAGTTTCATTACTTGAAGACATTAAAAGTTACAGAACAGGGTGGTGCATACTAAAGATTGGCAACCGGCTGTGACAAAGTTACAAGTCACATAGACAGTACAGTGCAGAGCAGGAACAGCACCACCGGTCACCACGACAGTCGACAGCAGACTGAGGCAAGCTGGAGAGACCCCAGCTTATATACCTTCCCAAGGCCGGCCACTACACGTGTCATCGCACGGCAACGCTTAGGCCTAACGCCACAGCCAGGTAGTACTGTGCTGCGCCGCACCAAATGGTGAATCTTTAAATTCACCGGTCACAATACTATCCTAAGCGGTCGCTCTCTTACTTTACAAAGTGCTAAGATATCATAGACACTGTATTAGTCATGTTATTTGAGGGGGGGGCACAAGATGTGAAGAACTTTGCCTACGAGAAAACTTTGAGGCTGATTCTCAAGTTGTCACGCTGGTGTCAGCAGTGATACGTTTGAAATATTATCGTAGTGTTTACAATACGTTTGCACTAATTCCTCATGTACGGACAATGGAAATTTGCATCGTTTAGCACATCTTGCTCTTCTCAATTAGTCTTCAAGCATCAGTGCACTTTACGGGGAAAGAGAAAGGCATGAGACGCCGTCCTCACCTGCATGGCGCCTGGAGCGTATCCATCCTGACACGAACACTCGAAGCCGCCCTCAACATTACTACAGGTTCCGTTGCCGCAGATGTTGCTTCTGGCACACTCGTTATCATCTGTGAGATAAGTTTTACTAAGTAATTCACCAGCGACTTTTCTCTGAATTAGGTTAAACTGAGCAGATGCAAGAGTTGAAATTGAGAGTATAACAGGGAGCCAAAAGACACTCTGATTAGAATATAATAAAATGCTCAGTCAGTGATAATAAGGTCGCTTTTGGTTTTCTCCTTAGTCATAAGATAGGACACAAGTGAATAGCGCAGTATCTCTGCATACATCAAGTAGCGTGCTTGATGTCAAACTGACATTACTGGGAGATATCAAAAGTATTTAAGAAAGAATTCATTCAAGCGTCGTAGCTCTACCCGTGGGACAACTTGCAACAGTATATTAAATCCACTGGGGATTTCTTCTTCTTGAAACCATTTTTCAGTTTGTCACGAATAACCTACAAACACTCGACAATAGCTTGACTGACACTCTCGGGCTAGCCCGTCATAGCACGTCAATTTTTGGATCAGATATACGTTTTAATGGCTTATAATCTATTTAATTTTCCCAACAAAAACTGAAACTTACTAAAATCTTTCGATTCGCTACTACAGATGCCGTTGGACTATCCATAGAAAGAAGGAACAAGCAGTTATTATGAACTATCATGCAGTAGGTACTGGTGTCTAGGAAGGCCGTCAGAAAGGAAAGTGTCATGGAACTCACCTACGCAGCGTCTGCCGGTGACATCAAGGACGTAGCCGTCGGGACAGTCGCATCTGAAGGAGCCGTCCGTGTTGACGCACTCGCCGCCTTGGCAAGCTCCAGGCATGATGATGCACTCATTGAGATCTGTGCCAGACTCTCCTCTGCCAGGACCAGAGGGACACAATCGCTGGAACTCCACTGGAAATGTCGACAAAATTTTGAGTTTTCCTATTAGAAGTGAAGGCAGTAACTACCTTAATTTGAAGCGTTGAGACTTGAGTTAGGGCGAAGTGCTGCAACTTCACTGAAATTGGCTAACAAACTTTGGAGGATCACATAAGATGCAAGCCTCAACGTGATGATTTGAAGCTGGCAGTAAAGTTGTAGTTACAATAAAAATTGTCATTGGCTCACATATTTGTATCTTCTTGCTGTATAACATGATGCACTGCTCTGCTTTCTAGCGTTTATTTACATGCTATTTAGTTACATAGTTGAAATTCAGAGATTCAACTCAGTCGACTGGCGTTTCAGCTTTATAGTCAAGCAGGGACTGATTCTTCCTCATGATGGTTACCAAGGATTTAGTGAGCTTAACTAGAACAGCAAGTATGAAGCACTATCAATATTAGAAAATGGAATACTGTATTACTTTATTATATTAAAATATTGTATATTGGAACATACCTTTCAGGACAAATCCTGCAAAGATGAAAGAAAATCAGAAGTACTGTACAATAAAATGATCAATGAATTAAAATTTGAACTAAACATCTGTATATAGAACACAGACTTGTAATTTTGCTTCAACCTAGGAAATACCCGATACGAAGCACACTACCCAACACATGACTCAGTATGGTAAGAGAGGGTAGATGTTACTCAGCGGTTGCTTCTTGTTCCATCTGAGGCTCTTAGCCCTAAGCCGCATAGAGCCAACTTTTCGTTACGTTTCAGACAATGCTATTCCTAAGCGACACCTGAGTCAGTTGGTACGTCAGTTTAGGGTAGAGCCGTTTTGGTAGCCGAGTCATGCTGCAATTTCTAGTCTTAACATTAACGTTCGGGGCTCCCAAGACTTAGGAGTTTTCTGTATAGCAAGACAAAAAGACACTCACAGGAGCCGACTTGAGGACAGATCTGGCAGGAGCGGCCCCAGGCTGCGCCACCGGAACAGCAACATTCTTTTCGTAGAATATTGATAGGCCGAGGCTCCAAGCAGCGTCCTGAGGTAAAATAATGAAATGGATACGGTGTTATTCGACACATAAATCAGTCGTCCATACTTTCTTTCATACAAAAATTGTTCATCTTAAAATAAAAATTCAAGAAACTGCTAGAACACAGAAGTGAGTATGCTAAGCAAAATAATATACCCGTGTCGAAATCAAAATAGTATTCCCATAATTATATTAGTATGTGCGGTATCGGGATGAAACATAACACTGTTAAATCTGTTTACGTACGAAATCAAATAGAAATCACCTCACCTCGTACAAATCTCTGGAAACAAACTTCTTGTCGTCTATCTTCGCACTTGATGCCTTCGCCGCTGATTTCAAAACCTGGCGGACAGTTGCAGCTGAAGCCTCCGTCGGTATTGGTGCAGCGACCGTTCTCGCAGATCCCTTCCACTGTCTCGCACTCGTCGATATCTGAACAGAGAAACGGCGATGGACAGAGACGGTAAACAATGGAGTGAAGTGGTGGTGTCTTACTACTACTAAAACTGCACACTGTACTGGCTAACTCTGGTTTGAGTTTCACAGTTAACTTGAATTAGCACATCATAAAAACTAAAAAAAGACTACATAGGTAGTAATGTACTTAGCCGCAGGTATTATTGATGATACGCTAATAAAACCGTTTGCATAAATGAATGCAGTGCAATATCCTGCAAACAAATAGATAATAATAATGTAATGATAACGCTATAACCAATTTGACAGGGGAGAATTACAAGCTAACTGATCGATAAGTGCCAGTAGGCAAGCTAAGACTATAGCGTAATTCAAGACACATAATTGACGCCCTCAATGAAAGAGTTCCATAAACGACTATAGTAATGTAACAGTATACATTTGGGAACTATCCAAACAGAGAGACAATTATCCGATATTATTTTATGCCTCTCACTAGACACTCACAAACATGAAATGAGTGCTTAGTATTATAGGCAACCGACGCTTCTATTAATAATGATAATAATTTGTATCAGTAATGAAAGAGAAGGTTTTGAAGACAGCTTTTATACTAAAGCTACATTAAAATAATAAAACGGGAAGTGCGTCTGTCTCTTCGTTGTCGCTGCTGCAGAGTTACTGACCTCTGCAGAACCTGCCGTCAGGGGTGAGCTGGAAGCCGTCGGGACAGTCACAGATGAAAGATCCCATGAGGTTCTGACAGCGACCGGGCGGCGGGCACGTGTTCGGCTCCTGCGCGTATGATTTTCAGATATTTTGAAGAACGATGTAGTTAGTTTTCACTTTACAGTTGTGGGTAAAGAAGTAGACATACTCGTACAAGTGGTGTCTCGTAAATTGAATGCCAATTGTTTCGAAAAGAGGTTCAATATCTCTATTTATTTTCAGTTCAGGAAACTGTTTAAGTAACAGGTCGTCAGTGTTTATCACTTACTTGAAGGAAAATACAAGATCAAAACAGAAGCATGACTTACAAAATAAAAGTAACAAAATTTGATTCGACAGTTTGAAGTGTTAACTCAAACAACCACCTTCGACCACCTGCACCTAATCGTTAGGCCTTTACCGTACACCCTAATAGGAGGGGAACGTCTAACTATATTATAAACAAGAATAACATTGTTGCCTACTGTGCTGGTCACTAACCTCACTGCATTCGTTGACATCGCGGCAACTTTCCCCATCAGAGGTGACGGTGTAGCCGTCAGCGCACTCGCAAGTGAACGATCCCTCTCTGTTGCGACACCGCCCGTTGCGGCAGAGGTCCAGCAGGATGAGGCACTCATTGATATCTGGGCGACATCCACACAGTAAAACACGTTAGTTCCAAGAGGGTCAGACATAGCCTCGAACAGCGAACTTTTGGCATGTAGTAAGACCTAGGGAGCTACAGGTGCGTTCGTGCGGCGTAATATCTACACCATAGTACCTGTCCCTTTATTTGTATAATTCCATTTCAGGTATAAAATACAAACTTTAGCCACAATTGAACACCGAAAATTCAGGACAATGGATCAAATAAACTAACCGACACATTCTCCATTGGCCCCGATTTTGAAGCCCTTGAAACATTCACACTTGAAGGACCCCAAGGTGTTGATACAAGTGCCGTTGTTGCAGATGGTAGGCGACCTCTGGCACTCGTCAATGTCGATGCAAGAGTAATGGTCAGCTGTGAGGGAGAAGCCTGTATCGCAGATACATTGGAAAGAGCCCTGGAAGTTGTTGCAGACGCCGTGCTGGCACACACCCGGTCGGTCACACTCGTTCACGTCTGCAATCCGTAAACAGGGCATGCCATCAGCATATTGTATGTGGAGCGCTGCAGACGAACTGCAGTATTTGAAGAAAACGGTGTTAGAAAGACCTATGTTTATGAAATATAAGTAGTTATAGAATAAAAAAAATTGCTGAGTTTAACTTGCAGCGGAAGTACAATATCTGAAGGAAGGGCAACATACAGAAGATGCCTACTAGTAGAAAACCAGTAGAAGTATGAAAAATACCTGGCTGGATTATGTACTTTCAGCAATAATGGTGACATAACCAATGAGGTTAGTGCCGTAAATTGAATAGAGCTTAACGCAGCTCATATCAGAGTGACCGCTGATGTATACCAACATTAGCAAAAATTGCAATTCTATTAGAATTTGATGCAGGGAATACTGATAGCAAATCATCCCAAAATTTATCTTAATCGTGCCACATGGTGAGCTGGCTGCAAGGACATTTGTGTAGCTTTATGCAACGTATAAATGCATTTGGTACATGGCACCATTAGTCTAAATTGTGATGCACAATTAAACATTGAGAATGCGGCGGTATATTGAACAGAGATTTGTCGTACAGTACTTGCGGCACAGACATGAACTTGATGCAGTGAGATGAATAGAGCTTTGCGCAGCTTACCAATGCAGTCGTTGGTGAGCCTGTTAAGCTGGTAGCCGACAGGACAGGAACAGCTGTAGCTGCCGATTGTGTTCTCACAGTTGGCCAGGCCATTGCAAGGATTTTGTTCGACACACTCGTTGATATCTGCAAAAGGTGTCTCACTGATTACGCGGGGTCATCGAGCGTCTGCAGCCGGAGTTTTTCCAACTGTGTCTGCATAATTTACTTTATAATTTAAGTAATTACGGGCTGTTTCTTGAATTCCACCAATGCTGTTCCTGCAGAGCGCCCATTGGAATCATTTGCATAGACGTTTCATTTAATGCCATTTTTCGGAGCATGTTAAGTGCGAATAGCTAGGACAACGAACTTGCTAGCCAAAGTTCAATGCAAGTTTAGAACCAGCGTCCACTAACAAATTTGCAGCAGTTCTCAAGAGTCTGCAGCTAAATAAAATAAAAAAAATTGTAGACCAGTGTTACTGGTGACTGAAAACAGCCCGTGCAACCAAGGTATAAGAGCACCCTCAATGAGTATCCTGACAGGACCTTTGATACATATAGCATTGAAAACCTGCGTATTTGCTCCCCATGAAGAACAGCATGTTCTATTGGAGCTCTAAGTAACACCTGCGGTGAAAATATATTATTTCGTGCGATAAAAATTTACCAAACGGTCAATAATAAAACTTCAAATCTTTGCTTATTTCATAAGAACTCAATGTATCCGTTACCCTGTATACACAGCAGAGACGTGAAATATTTTTCGCTATGGCAGTAATGGAGCGAGACACAAAAGACAAAATGTATCAACACACATTAGTGCTTATATAAGCCTTATTACAGTGTCTTAATGCAGATTTACGCTGAAAATACGTTCGGTAGTTTATTTTAGTATATTCACGTAGCTACTGAAATTCATTTTGGTGTTTATTACATTGTTATGATATTCATATAGACATGTATTCTTTTGCTTTTTATAATATTACGATATTAATAAAGAAATTCACTTTTATGTTTCGGCTATTGTTGCGCTATATTAATTAAGACGGACACTGGGAGAGCAGAAGAAGACTTACCAACACACATGTGCGTGGGATCGTCGTAGCGGAAGCCCCTGTTGCACTCACACTTGAAGGAACCCATGGTGTTGATACAGCGGCCGTTCTTGCACATCATGTGGCCCATGAGCTCGCATTCGTCGATTTCAATGGGCTGTCCAGTGACGGGATCAATGAGAACGGTTGGGCCAGGGCCGGTGTCGGTAGCGTTAGGCCGATAGGGTGCGGTGTATCCAGGTTCTCCTGGCCCATGACCCGGACGGAATGAATATCCGGGACTGATGGGTCTGCCATCTGGACCGATAGGTAGAGGTTGGCCGTCGGGTCCAATTGGACGACCGTCTGGACCGATGGGGTAAGGACGGCCATCAGGAGCCAGCGGCACTCCACCAGGACCTAAGGGTCGGCCAGTAGGCCCTAAGGGTCTGCCATCTGGCCCAACAGGCCTTCCCTCTGGATCAACAGGCAGACCATCTGGGCCAACAGGCAGAGGGAGCCCATCTGGACCAAGAGGCCACCCATCAGGACCCAACGGATATCGGTCCGTTGGTCCGCCGAAGCCTGAGCGACAGAGCTCGTAGAACTCTCCTGTTGAAAAGGAAAAGATGGAGTCCAAGAGATAAATATTTGCCGTATTGGTAATGATATTATATATATCATATATAATATTAGAGGAAGTAATAACAATAATAAAATGTCTACATATACTATTGTGTTATATACTTTTTATGTGTGTCTGGTCGTTTTCTTGCAAAATAAAACAGTTTTATGACTTGCCCGTATATGAGTAAAAATGTAGGATCGACAACAGAAACATTTTTTTACCGTTAAAAAGATAGATTCCCTATACGCAGTACAGAAATACCTAATGATAAAATAGCATTATGTAGGCATGAAAGATTTTACCCACTGTGACTTCACTAATATTTTAACAACCTTGAGCGTGTCACTTTGAAGCAAGCCCACGTCACACTGGTGTAATGGAAGAAACTTTAACGACTGCTAAGACCAAAACTCACGGGTATTTTTCTGAGGGCAAGCTTCACACTCCGTGCCCCAAGCTGCGCCCATGGAGCAGCAGCACTTGAAGCGCGTGATGTCCATACGCATTGGCATGGTGCACACTCCATCCTCGTACTCCATGAAGCACGGACCTTCTCTGGTGTCGATACACTCGGCGCGGCTGGGTAGCAGCATGAAGCCTTCAGGACACTGGCACT
This sequence comes from Parhyale hawaiensis, assembly GCA_001587735.2. Classification (NCBI taxonomy): domain Eukaryota; kingdom Metazoa; phylum Arthropoda; class Malacostraca; order Amphipoda; family Hyalidae; genus Parhyale; species Parhyale hawaiensis. The sequence continues at coordinate 13,470,604 of LQNS02000138.1, forward strand.
GGTAGCTGCCGATGGTGTTGATGCACTGACCGTTCTTGCAACGGAGCCCATCGGCACACTCGTTGATATCTGTACAGCAGCGATAGATCAGGGCTGCCTGTCCTTCATCATTGAGGCATACACCATAAATTCAATAACAAAGTTCAAGCGCATATACATACACGCATCCTGATACTTTTGTCACCAAAATAGAATGAAGTTTAGAAAATTATTAAGGGAACCTTGAATATTGAACGAAATTTCATAATTTCACAACTGAGTTTACTTAAAATGTTGAATTATTTACCAGTTAAACTGCCAGTACATGAAATCCACTCTAACTACCACAAATCATATCAATTGAACCTCATAAGCTGAAAACGGCGACCTCTATCGCACCGTTACAAGTGGATCCTGCAGAATCTATTCTGTAGCCGATGTTGCAGGAGCAAATGAAAGAGCCGAACGTGTTGGAGCAGCGGCCATTTTCACACAAGTTTTCCATTTCTGCACACTCGTCGATATCTTCAAGGATGACCTGTCGAGACAAGCAATAAAATAGATAGCAAAGTAAATAGACGCGAGGGTACGTTCAAATGACCAGCTGTTAGTCGGTTACAGTGTTAACGCCATACGTTTCTGTTAGTAACTTCGTATTGTAATCCTGAAATTGGTTCGTGAACGCAACAAACTGTATTCGAATTTTATAAACGGTGTCATTTGTTCTTAGTTCACCATGGCACACGGTCATGCTTAGATTCTCCAATGATTCGGTAAGTTTTAATAGCTGCGAATAAAGGGAATTTTACGTCCACACTTATCGATCGCTTTTACTTCGTTCAAGTTAGATAAATATGTTGTTAAATACTTTTAATCGTGGCGCCTCTCCTAGGGACCTCGGAGCAAATTATTAGTCAGTTTCGAGCTTTTCTTTGCGTTTTCTTTCTTTCGTACTCCGATTAGATCTTTGAGTCAATAATCTTTCTTTTCATTTTCGCTTTTCTCGTCAACTCAGTGGGCTCTTATTCAGTGTTCACACGTGCAATATTATTCCTATGGTTTTACGAATTAGATCTTAGCTCAACTTCAAAACTTGGCATAATACATGTGATACATGAAATTTGGAATTTACATAGTTGCAATATACCTCTGTGATTTAGGTAAAGAAACGTTTTAACGGAGTTTTTGACTTGTATGAATCTTTTAATCGGTAATCGTGAATCTCAGCGTACTTTGAACCTATTACAAGTGTGCAATATTAGTTATAACCTGCTCAAATTACTGCTACAATTTTGTAATCGTATATTAGTTTAGAGATTGAACGTTCAATAGCCGCTTATTTACCTATTAGCGCATTTTGGACAATTTACCAGTTTTCATTTGTAAGAGATTTAAGTAGTGCGTTTCTATTGTTGCAGAAACACTTACCTACTTACTGCTACTACGCTACTACCACGAAGTTCAACAGTTTGTCACGTCGCAGTTTGAAAATAAATTCGTTCGTCATTCTGCGTATTCTGTTGACTTCTACCTCGAAGTGTATCGAACATTTCCAAAGGCGTCGGCCTTTACATACAGCGATGGCCTTAGCTATTGTACGCTCGCCTCTAAGCGTATACCATTCACAAGCAGAGGTAATAAAATAAAAAACACAAGAAAGGTAAAGTCAAATTTGACTGCATCCTCCACTGGAAAACCCACACTCACTGGTTCGTCCGGCAGACATGGGCCAACTGGCCCCCGAGGAGTAAGTACAGAGACAGCCGATGACGGGTCGCTAAGAACAATGGAGCCGAAATAGAAGTTTTAATAGAACAAATGTGTTTTCAAAGTCATTGAGATGCCTTTCGGACGAAACTGGGGTGTCTGAAAACGTAAAGCTTTTGTTTCGTTTAGAGTCAAGGAGATGAAACATTAATTCTAGATAGGCACAGAGCAGAAGTAAATACATCACAAACCTTTACTATAAGTGGTTGGAGCGTAAGCTTATCATAAAAGCAAAGCCGGAACTACTGCGCACAGAACGTAACTACCATGCATTTGAGCCATACATCTGAAGATGTTCTGTTCCGTTTCTCTTGAGAAATCAAGCAAACACCGAACGGGCGGGGGAGGTCAAAATACTTCCTATTAATTACTATTATCAAATATATCTAAGTATCATATCTGCTACACCGAACTGGTACTATGCGTTCACAACAACTGGTCATAAGACAGAGTTCCAGTTGAATAATACCCACCGTAGTAGCGTTTGGGCAGCAGCCAGGACCACCAGGCTACAGCTGCCAGTAAGATACAGTCCCTAGTGACCAACACTCACCGTAAGGACAAGAATTATGAGACACAACAGGTTAACCAGGGGGGCGGGGCCAAACTGTGGTGCATCATAAGAAATAGGCTAGCGACGTCATAAAAATCTAGTACGTTTATCAGTAGCTATTTTGTATTGTTTCTTCATCATTTCATGTGGGCCTCCAGAGAGTGTCCTACATGACCTACAATCATTATAGTTGCACAAAAATATATATCAAAGCATCTACGGACTGGTTTAACTCTCTGAAGGATAAAATGTTACTATTATTTAGGTTGTTTTGCCGTAAGAGGTAAGCACCCGGTCGGATAGTGTCGGTAAAATGTTGCCCTAAACTGTGCCGTCGCGTACGCGTCGTTAACATATCCGCCTCTCCTAATCGTAAAAACTACAGCATCAGTGGAATAAGCTATGGATTTAACATTCGCCAATTCCAGCAACATCGTTCCGAGAGACAGTTTAGGTGTGGGGAACACGGTTAGGTAACTTTTTTTGCAAGTTAGTTACCGCGAGTTGGACGCGACCCTACAGTAATACTGCTGTAACGCGAGCAGTGAATAGCAGCTGATATCTTTTCTTCTCATTTTACCCAACAATTGTATGGCTTCTGCGTATTTTATATAAAATTTTGCTATAATATTGCTTCGCCGTAAGGAAAGTAATTTTCTTCGTTCTTTAATGATTTTCTTAAAAATAGTGTTGAAAAGTTTTTCTATCTCGGCGTTCAATAGCTCGCATCTGAGCCAATTTTTGTTACAGCGGTCTGAAATTATAAATGATAGCAGATCATTGGTAGAAGACGAAAATGAATCGAAAACATTGCGGTATTTACTCATATAAATGCATCCTTAGAATACCATATCACTCTCGATAAAACTCACTTGATTGATTGCATTTTAAAGACGATAAATTTGGGTCTAAAAGTGCTTCTGATACATGCGGGCATTTGCCGGTTGAATTCATCTGCTCTTTTACAAGCTTTTTGACCAGCGTTCCGTCAAATATTTTATCCTTCAGAGAGCTAAAAAAGTTTGTAGAAGCTTTGATACATATTTTTGTGCAACTATAATGATTTTAGGACATGTAGAACACTCTGGAGGCCCACATGAAAAGACGAAGAAACAATGCAAAATAGCTACTGATAAACGTACAAGGTTGTTTTGACGTCACAAGCACATTTCCCATGATGCAATGCACTACAGTTTGGCCCCGCCATCTGGGTTAACCTATTGTGTCTCGTAATTATTGCCGTAAGGGTGTTGGGCCGGAAGCCAGGAGCTCAGGACACAGCTGTCGGTAAGATAGAGTCCCTAGTGACCAACACTCACCGTAAGGGTGTTGGGCCGGAAGCCAGGACCCCCAGGACACAACTGTCGGTAAGCCTCACTCTCCCTAGGAGGACAAATTTCACAGAGAGGCCCCCAGGCACGACCAATAGAGCAGCAGCAGGTTGCCTGCGTCACCGGCTCGCCGAGCGCATCGCGACACACGCCGCGGTCTCCTCTGATGCCCACTACGTCTAGATAGCATTCGCCACGCCGTCGGTCTGTGGCAGCGCAATGAATAAACATGCTTGAGTACCCGATCATGATTGAGTAGATAATGTAGAAGTGAAGTAACCATCGTAAGACTCACAATGATCTTTTTGGTAAAAATATACGAAAAGATTGCATTAGACACATTAGCATATCAGACGATATAATGCACGAGATTTTCACTAAGCCAGCTCACTCATTTTTTTTTTTTTTTTGCATACAAGCGCCTATAGCGAGTGTTTTCTATCTTAGGTTCTAGTAAGAATACGCAAAGATACTGAACTCTCATTAAGCGTCAAAATCATGGCTTATACATACGTTTCTAACACCAAACCCTCATGTTTTTCTACCTGAATAAGAATCGTTTGATTAAATGTCCTGCTTTTAAAAAATTAAGGTTGTATTTTTGCCAAAATGGACACTTTCAAATACCTTTTGACTAATGTGAACATCGTAACTATAAGTAGTCACGAAAATTTCCCGTACAATATAGGGAATTTTACAGCCCGCGACACGCATTTTTAACAGGACAGATAGTTCAGATTAGAAAATTCAGGCATGACATAGTAACCTGTTCAATATATTAATCGTTTTGCTTGCAAGGGCATAATTAGCTCATGGATCCTGCAAACTGCACAAGCAGAGCCATGAGTTGAACAACACCAAGTTAGACAAATTCACCAACATCGACTAGATGCAAGCATCCATCCCAAAGCTCAACAAAATTAACACAAGCAAAAAATAAGAATAACTAAGGCAACTCACCGACACAGCCGTCTCCGGTGTCGATAAGCTCATAATTGGGCGGGCACTCGCACACGTAAGTGCCTTGCTGGTTGACA
>LQNS02000138.1:13481975-13499217 GCA_001587735.2 Parhyale hawaiensis
CACGCACACTCGGCAGGGTTGCAAATTTCACACGGAGATCCCCAGGCCTTGCCGATGGTGCAGCAACACTCTGCCTTGAGCGTCAGACGAGGTATGTTGTTCTCACATCTGCCGTTCACTACCTTGGACCAGCAGGATCCGCGACGGTTGTCTGTGAACAAAATCACAAGATAACCTAAAGAGTCCTGCGCAAGCAGCTCCCACCGTCTGTCGTACACACGCTTATATTGACGCTGTTGATTTATTCATCAGCATTGTGTACTGCAAGTCATGATGTTTAGAATCTTTGCACCTAGCTGAAATTAGATTTTAATACAGACAACTTTCACTTCCTAACCAGTCAATCAACGACAAATCTGTTGGGTGAGCTGCATCTTGAGTTATATATAGAGGACTAATTCCTTATGTGCAGTACTACTCATTAGATGCACTTTCCTATCATCGGGAATATTCCTTGGGTTACACACTGTCAGTTCTACTTTTCAGAATTAACCTTTCATTTGCATCATCACTCACCGATACAGAACCTTCCCGTAGAGTCGAGAATGGTGCCCTCATCACACTCGCATCTGTAGGAACCGATGACGTTGACGCAGGTGCCGCCCACGCAGATGTCCGGGCCGAGCTCAACACACTCGTCGACATCTTCACACAGATGTGTGCCTTGGTTGAGTTGCGTGCCAGACGGACAGATGCACTGGAAGCTGCCTGGTGTGTTGCGGCACTGTCATACCAACAAAACCATTGCATTGGTAAGTCATGAAAACATAATGTTCAAAAAACAGGGTTAGGCTAGAAAGACCTTTCCGTAATTTGATTTACCTGTTCAGTTGTAGAATTGCTAACACACTTGAAGCAACCTCAGTCCGAAGCTGGGCTGCTTTGCAATACGAACTTCTAAGGGTAGTTGACAAGCTTTTATTTAATTAAAGAATATGCTATCAAGCATCACGTTATTCCTTACAAGAAAGTTGCGGCGTTACCACACCCATCAAACCAGCAGTCCAGATGTGACTCAACAGGCAGCTACGCTCACCTGCCCGCCGTCACAGAGCAAGTTGTTGATGGCACACTCGTTGATGTCCTCACACAGGCGGCCGCTGCTGTCCACCATGTAGCCGGGGTTGCAGATACAGCGGTAGCTGCCTTTCAGATTCTCACATGCACCGTTACGGCAGATGGCGGGGTTCTGCGCGCACTCGTTGATATCTGAAGAGAAACACGTATGACACAAATGAAACATACACTGGAGGTAAGTGCAGATCAATTCTACTTGAAATAAGTAAGCTGCATAACTATAAAATTAACAAAAGAATGCAAGACTAGAAACAAGACGGTTGAGAGCTCCCACAAATGACTGTCGTCCAAGAAGCAGTTTCAAGTGGTCTTCAAGAATGTAAATGCTATGTAAAGACTATCTCAAGATTGCTCTCGGAGATTGGAGTGTTAATGCGTTAGGCGAAGTCGACGTATCAGTCTCACTAACTCATTATACTGAACTGTTGTGTGAAAAATTAAGACGGGTAACTACCCAAACCGCTGTAATCTATCCCGGGTAACATAAAAAATATCTAAGCCAACGTACAAGAATGCATTCAAAGCACCGCCATTCCTTGAATGATGCACGCTAGGACCGACTCTCTGAAACAAGTGAATGTATAGAATCGTGTACCTCTTCAACTGAGATACAAAGATTCAAACTTTCTATTGACGGGTATCAACTTTTTCAACGCGTTTACACACACTGTCAGTCCTACAAAAAAAAACAACATTTTTGCTTAGCGCTTTAGAGTTGACCCCATAAGGATAAACTAAAACTTTATGTTTCACGTATGGGAACACCAGAGTTTGATATACTGTATAAGTCCTACTAGGTTTATTGAGACTGCTGGACCGATAAGCTTCGGCAATGTAATGTAATATAAGAGCACTAAGAACGTACCGTCACCCTCGTGAGTAATGCCCGGGCCATGGGGGCAGAGCTTGGCGAACTCAGTGGTCCCAGACTGGGGGCAAGCCTGACATGGTGTGCCCCAGCCCATGGGCTGCCCGATGATTACCGAACAGCAGCAGCAGGCGCTCTTTGTTGTGGGGGTCGTCGATGGATTTGAGCACTGGCCGTCCCGGAACACAGCATAGCAGTAGTCCAGCTTCGTGTCTGGAAATTTTTATGTCAAAAAAGGTAAAAAGAAAACTTCCAACAATGATTAGAAGTTAATGAACTATAGAAACAAATTCTTCACCTGAACACCGCGATAGATAAACCGGACAATGCTACTAAGAATCTTGATCAACATTAAAATCATCTTAGCATAATAAGCACAACGCACTGGACTTATCGTCATTGCTGGCGGGATTGTGGCCCGGTAGTCCAACGTAGTTGATTTATCTCTGTAACAAATATTATGTATTGACACATTTAATAAATAACTTTCTTTTCGGAATGCTTCATCGTACGAAGCCCTAAGCTAGAGTCTTCGGGGTACTCAATCAAAGAGTTTGCCCGGCTATACGAGACCCCTGCACGCGCCTGCACAAGGGCAGGTAACAGCGGTGAAGATTCCAAAATATCAGAAGATATTGAATGAGTTAAAGCTCGTAAATCACACGACGCGCTTGTGTGACGCTGAAGTAAATGAAGCTGAAATCATGGTGGCTGTTTTGTATTGGGAGGGATAGCTTGACGCGTGTCCTGTTCTTAACAAAATGAAATGGATTTCATACAGAAGAAATTTTTTATGTTACCACTGAACACCTTCCTTACCTAAGCAGGAGGCTCCGTCAGCACCGAGGGTGAAGCCAGGGGCGCAGTCACAGCGGAAGCTGCCCGGCGTGTTGGTGCAGCGGCCGTTGCGGCAGGGGTCGCTCAGGCACTCGTCTCGATCTGATAAAAATTGCATTTATTCCATTAAGAGGACATGGACAAACCATAATAATCTTAGACTTGAAAATAAATCAGAGTTTTTACAGCTATTTAGGACATGGGTTGATTTTACGAAGCTCACGAAACATTTTTTTAACATTCGTTTCTAAGTGGAGTCAGTATTTATATATCATTGATTAAAATGCACTAGGTTTGCCTTAGTAACACCTAAAAATTTAAAAAACTAACAGTGATTTGCGATAACAGACACACAATTATAGGAGAAATATCGATCGAGCGTAGAAATTTTCAGAACGTAAGTAGACCCAAGGATACCACAGGATCTCCAACCAGACGCTCGATAACATGGGACATCTAGATCGACGTAGGAAATTTTCCAGAAATATGGATAGACCAGGAGACGACACCGGTAATACAGTTCAGCGCATTATGCAGGTTGAACGTTGCCACTACAGCATTTATTTAGAGCGTCACTAACTCACTGACACTTTTATAAGTGCACTGAATCCCCTAAGCTCCATAGGTTGAATAACGAAGTAAGTAGCTATTAAAAAAAAAATTCGGCGTGCTGATAAATTATGAAAATCTATTGGTAATTTACTCACGAATTACTAATTGGTCACAAAAATTACTCTACAAATTGATGTTGATCATTGTGAACAAGACTTGCAGTCTCAGTTGTTAAGCAGAAATAAATACTGAATTATTGGCTATTGTATTTATAAATAAACTAGCGTGACCCGTGAAAATTTCACGGTCGGTTAGGTAATGTCCTCACTTTTTATAATGAACCAATCTTAGCCTATGCTATTATAACTCACTTTAGTTTGATCTTATGCAGCTCATCAACCTCAACCTGTTCCTTATTGCTTACGAACTACGTCAAACCTCAAGTGCGCTGCACACGAGAGTCGAAACATGGCAACGTTGCTCTCTATCCTTCCCCTTGCGCTGCTGTGCATGCAGCTTCGACTTATCTAATATTATTAACTTAAAAAAAAACTGCTGAAACCCCGAGCCGCGGCAGCTATTCCACTACAGCGAGGGCCACGTGCTCACTTTAGACTCTGTTTTTGAATTACTATTGAGTTTCAATTCACAACTGTACATAGATTTTGCCATCCATGCATCTTAATAGATTCCGCCGTCAGCATGCGCTTCGGTGTTCCAACTCGTAGCAAGTCCATTCCTAATAGTGTGGGCCCACTATCGTAATAATTGCTAAGCCACTTAACTTTTCGCTTTGGCCGTCACGCTGCCGTGACTACAACTAATAGCGCTTGAAAATCACGCTAAAACTATGCGTCATTGCAACTTTAAACTAACCCGAAAGTAGGACGTACATATTTCCAAAGCTTGGCTATTGCTGTTTGTTATAACGTGCAAACTACCAGAAACGACTCAAACCTTAGATATTCTTATTAGTGGCATAGCAATGTCCAATCAGATGCAGATTTGCGTGGCAATGCAACTTTTACGTACGCGTGCCCGCGCCCTCAGTCACCCTGCACATGCAGAACATAACTACACACGTACTGTATCCCTGGTTGATTTCGCAGATATCTTTCCAGCAAAATTTTTGCCCCTGTATACAGCATAGGCTAAGCAAATATAGCAATCTCGCTTTTAGGAGATACTTTTCTCATTGCTTTTCTTCTATGTTTACACGCCTTCTCTATCCTTTGTTTCTCATCGTCTAAAGATAACATCATTTAGACTTTCATATATTTAACGTTTCCATTTTTCATCGGTGTATTTGATGATTTCAATTCTATAGCGGGACCCGTGGCTGCTTTACAGTTGAAGTGCGATATCCTGCCAACGTAGCACAACACTCAGTCCATTAAGAAGAAAAAATTGATTCATGTCGCTGAAAGAACTTTTCTGTTAGTTTACGTCATTTCTCTAAGCATCGCACTTGCACTTGAAAAATGCAGCTTAGAATGAGGCAGTTGATAACAGCTTCGTTTGAATCGTATTATGGCTACGACCGGATGTTCCCATATTTGGATCGTTATGCAAGCCCAGCAACGTGAATATTACAAGAAATGAAATTTGGTATCTTGGTAGGTAAGATACATGCAAAATGAACTTCGTATCTTTGCTTCGAAACTGACTAAAATTTTTTCAAGTGCGAGCTGAAAGAAAACAGCTGAGGTTGAACTTCCTCCAACGAAAATCAGAGCTTCTTACAAGTTCAGAATTTTTTCGTCTATATAATTGAAGAGCGTAACACATCAAGGAGCTTCTTCTATTGGGAGGAGCAAGCCCAAGCACTCTTTGGGCGAGTAAACACATGGCTTTGTCACGTGATCGAAGCTGGCGTTTGGAGTCCTTAAAGTGGCTGAAGTGGCAGTGGTCAGCACATACAATTAAGGAAGATACAGACAGGCAGTTCTTCGATATTTTTGGAAAGACAATCGTGTCTGAAGATTTATATCCCAGTGCTCACCCTGTTACATTCATCATCAGATGGTGTACAGGATACAAGTTTCCTTTACATACTTCCATCCGCTCGGAATTTCATCGATGGTTAATGGCTATAAAAATTTGAGCTCAGGACTCCTTCCTATATAGGCTGCGTCAGGCAATGCCGCCCTCCGACTGGATAAGCCACTCAGCCAGTTTAAGGGAAAAGTTTACTCGCAACGCTCCCGTAGGATTAATAGAGAGGGTGCGCTCCTCTCTATTAGAACCTCCTTCTAAAACACGAAGCAACAAACGAGGAAACAACGCTATTAATATTATAGATTGTGATGAATACAGTGTACGGGTGAGAAATTTGAACCTAATTTATGTAGAGAAATTACTTAGGGAAATAATTAACTTACGACACCGTATTCTACAGCTGCATTGGAGGCATAAACTGAATCCCTTTTTCTCTTATCATAACAAAGAAAATAGAATAATAACTGGAAGACATTTTCACACGTTCTACAGTATAGCCATTTTGAACAGGAAGACTGACCTACACAAGTCTTGCCACTGGGCGACAGCTCATAGCCAGGTTGGCAGACGCATTTGAAGGACCCGTCCATGTTGACACACTGGCCGTGCTCACACATGCCCGTCTCTGCACACTCGTCCGTGTCGGTGCAGAAGGAGCCGTCCGTTGCGTGCGTGTAGCCGTTGTCGCACAGACACCTGTAGCTTCCGTCCAAATTCTCGCAGAAGCCGGCAAGACAGATGCGCGGATTGTCGGCGCATTCGTCAATGTCTGCGACGCATGGCAAATTATGTGGTGAGTTTCACGCAAATTCAGGCTAGATATGAGACAAATACGTGTATTGTCGACGCATACGTTAGTACCTAATATGCACAACTGTGTCAATTTATGCTGTAATTTTCATTACAATTTGGTAAAATCTGACGAGGTAAATGGGTGTATTGCTGGGGCATTCATCAACGTCTTCAACGGAAGTCATATTATGTTGTGAGTTTTATACAAATTCTGGTAACATATGATGAGGCAAATGCTTGGACTGTCTGGGCATTTCTCAACATTTGAAAGAAAAAATGGAGATGCGCGATATCTAACTGAAGTCAAAGTATTATTCATTCATTTAATTACTCAGTATTTTTTTTGTATAAGATGCTGCACAAATAAAATGTGACAATGTGACGGTTCGATACATTTTCTATGCAGTAATGTAACTCATAAGATGAAATGTTTCAGAACGCAGAAAATTACAGGGAAAAATTATCTTAATACAAGTATTGGGAGGCAAGACTCATATTTACCTATGCAGGCAAACCCGGAGGGAGAGAGAACATAGCCGGAATTGCAGACACATTTGAAGGACCCGTCCATGTTGGTGCACACACCGTTGGCGCACATGCCCGTCTCCGAACACTCGTCATGATCTGCGTAACGCAACACCAGTCATTTATACAATTTGACAGTAAACGTAGTATAACCATGAATCATGTCTTCATGGGTATCTGGGGAACAATAAAATATTCCGTATTTGTGCCAATGACTTTCATTATATGTAGGATTACAACACTAATTTGTAATAGCATCTGTTATTTAACGGTGAACTAGCACGCTCCACGAATATTATTATTTTTACAGTATATATGCACATCATGGCTTCAGGTCTACTGTGTTATTGAGAATGTTCTGAATTTGAGTGAACACTCACCATCACTGTAAGAAGAAAGTAAGAAGAGAAATCTGTATAACGGTGAGTTTTTATTACCTTTAAAAAGATGATCTGAACGGGAGGTCTGATTAGATTTAGATTAGATAGGCGGCAGTAGATGAACCAACAGGCCTATTTTCAAAGAGACACCGAAACTTACGCCACGGCCCTCTATGAGCTATTGCCATTATGTTAGAAGGATATAAAAGACTGGGGAAAAGAGAAGAAGAAAAAAGAGGAGGGAGACAAATCTCAGCAAAAGTGACGATCATGAATGCACGCAATCACGATCAATAGCCGCTGATATGCGGAGTTAAATATGTCAGACAGTGTAGTTGGAGCGTAAGAGAGAAGAAGACGGATTAGGGAAGCTTCGTAGGCCTTGGCCGTTAAGAGTGTGCGACTCCTGGAGGAGGAATCCTTAGCTGTGGGGGATGTCTCTCACAATGTATGTCAAGTCGATTTTTAAACTCGTTGACTGATTCCGCACTAACAACGTAGGAAGGAAGTTTATTCCAAATGCTGAATATGAAATACGGAAAGAACTGCTGACTTAAGGTCGTTCTTCGAGCTTTATGCTTAAGTTTTTGACCGTTGTTCCGCAAGCGATCATTGAGGTCTTTTTCAAAGAGTCCCGTTATAGGTACGTCGTTGAAGCCATTCAAATACTTGAATGTTTCTATTAGTTGCCCCCTGAGTCGTCTTTGCTCGAGAGAGATCAGACCCAGTTCCTTTAGGGGACATTCATACGGTTTGTTTCGCAGCTGAGGATTTGCCTTTTATAAGTATACTATAAACTTACCGCAACAGAGATTACTCTGGGTATATAGTATCTGTTTAATTTGACAGTAAACTTATTCGTACCAGGCAAAAATATTTATGTTTACACAGTAATCGAGATATTCTACCATTATTGCGCTTTCGTAGCCGATTGGAAAAATTTTTTGGTGCTACAAGGAATGCAAAATTTATGTTCAGTTGGGACATGAAAGGGTTAAGTGAGCATTCATGATGTGCGTTATTATAAACCGGTATTTACATTAGTGTAACCTGACAGCACAGAAAAATGTCTTCAACTATTTATTTTCCTAAATCACATCCGATGTAATCAACGGTTGTGATCTGACGAGTGTGGCCTTACGAATGTGATCAACAATATTCTGCAATCCTTTAGTTCTACTGAGGGCTAAGAAGCCAGCCATTACTGCGAGTTGTATAGCATGAGAGCGGAACCTTACACATCAGAGGAGTCGTTGCTGTGCACATTGCAAACGAACTGGTCTAATTCGCTTACCATTGTCACGTCCATAATGTGCTAATCGTGGGCTTTTGATTGACTTTTGGATCGAGTTTCTGTTCATAATCACAAACCGTGGCAATGTATTTATGATCACCTCCTGAAACTCGACCTAAGGTAATGCATCGAAAGCCGATGATTTAAGTTCCGATCTGCAGAGTACGAATCAACGACACCGGCCGTCATTGTCCTGCTCTGACGGCGCTCTGTGGCTCGTAACTGTCCATACTCCGACGAAATTCTTAGCCGCCCCAGACCCTAAAATCGTAGACCAGCTTTCTGGGCGGTAAAAATAATTTTGCTTGGCTTACAGTAGGCTATAGCGGAGTATATAATGTGCAGCCGAAAGAAAAAGAACACTAACCAATACAAGTCTGGCCGTCGGAAGAGACGTCAAAGCCCGTTGGGCAGCTGCAGGTGAAGCTCCCTCTTGTGTTGATGCAACGGCCGCCGCTGCACTTGCCCTGCAGACACTCGTTCACGTCTGTTTAAGACGAATGCAAAGCTCATTAAATAACAGTCAGTGACAATCAAAATTATGTTTATAATATTGTTTGTACTAGGCAACAAAAGCACATGAGAACAATGATATGGGAGAGCTGGAGATGTGGGAAATCACAAGCCAGCAGCTTAATGCAATCTCACGCGACAATAGTCTGCAAAAAGGCAACGAGCCCTTTTGAATAGACACTACACGCGGAGTGCAAGCACACATGTACAGCCTCAAATGTTAGCTATACAGCCTCTGTTTCGCTTTCTTATAGCGGGCTGTGATATTTTCAACTGTAGATGAATATTTGCGGTATTCAAAGTACAAGAATTTGCAGTGATAGAAGTGACAGAGAACAGTGTGGCTTTGAGGTCTCTGGCCCGTTTCCCTGAGAGGGGACGAGTTATTCGGGACTGCAGTGTCAGCGTTTCTAACGATCAAAGTCCACCGCGAGGGCACTGACCTTAGCTATCACTGGCGATAGTGCCGCTCGCAGCTGTCATGAGCCTTCCGTCAGTTGATGACCGAGCTCAAACAATTTGTGTTTGACAGCAACCGTTCATTCCCTTAGAGTCTTGAAAAATTCATCACAAGCACGTGCTCGTAAATGTTGATTTTCTAAATAGGGTATGACATCAAGTTAACTTTACTTTTAACCTATAAGATGCCCTACATCAACATGATTAGCTGAAGTACTGACGGATGGGCTTAACACACACAAGATGGATGAACAGTAGCCATACCCTCTCCGATCCATACCTTTAAATTCACATTCATCCATGGCAACGTTTCAGGAGAACAATTTACGAGGCTGCGAGATTTAGCAGTTTAGAGACTATAATTTGTTTATTCACAGATCATGTAAACATTTTGAAACTTATACTTATTTTTGGACAACTTTGTAGGTACTTCATATTTCAAACCTGTTTATAACATGCAGAGGTCGGCATCTCCGACTGTGTTACGATGGAAAAATCGATGGTACGATGGCTATTGCCATTGTTCTTACAATGGCGATGGCAATACCATCGCTTCATCGCCATCGGAACAAAAATCGCCAATTTTCATCGGCGATGACTTACGATGAAATAATCGTCGGCGATGGCCATCGTAGGGCGTCACAATCGGCGATGGACCATCGTATTAACACATTTTAAAAATGCAAACACCTCAGACCACAAACATCGAATAAAAGTAGCATCTCTTACAAGATTAGATTGGATAGACGGCAGTAGACGAACCAATAGGCCGATTCCCAAAGAGACACCGGAACCTACGCCCAGGCCCTCTATGAGCTATTGCCATTGTGTTAGTGGGATATATAGGACTTGAGAAAAGAAGAAGAAAAGAGAGAGAAAGAAGGGGGGAAGAATCCCAGCCACAGAGACAATCATGAATGCACGCAAGCACGACCAAGAGCCGCTGATATGCGGAGCTTAAAGATGTCAGGCAGAGTAGTTGGAGCGGGAGAGAGAATGAGATGGATTAAGGTGGCCTAGGAAGCTTTGGCCATTAAGAGCTTGCAACTCCTGGAGGAGGAGTTCTTAGTAGTGGAGGATGGCTCTCCCAATGTATGTCAAGCCGATTTTTAAACGCGTTGACTGACTCCGCACTCACAACGTCAGAGGGGAGTCTGTTTCAAATGCTTACTATAAAATACGGAAAGAACTGCTAACTTTAGGTCATTCTTCGAGCTTTATGTTTGAGTTTTTGACCGTTGTTTCGCAAACGAAATCTCGGCCTGTGTGCGATTTTCAAACCAGTAATACTATTCCCAGCTGATAATCACAAGGTGCGAAATGTAAGGCCCAGTTATTAATTGACTATGTTAGATCTGGGAAATGTACAAAAATAAATTTTGTTACCCCCTCTTTGTTTTAATGTTACTAAAAAAATGAATGTTCCAAACTCGTAAGGCTGTTTTTCTGTAGTTTTAACCATCATTTCTCCTTGCGACTTTTTGTTTCCCACTTTTTTCTTGAAAACTACTGGACCGACTTCGATGATTTTAGTCTTAAAAATTTTTAATTTTTAGCTCTACCCGTGAGACCCATTATTTTAACCCTAGATACCACTACAACCATGTCAGGGTTAAAAAGGGGTCAAAAACGCTTGTCCCCCTCGGCATTTTTTAATATAGTTAGGCCCAATCAACCCCAACCCTGGCAGGGCTGTAGGGGTTCCTATGGTTAAAATAATGAGTTCCACGGGTAGAGCTAAAAATTAAAATTTTCTGAGACCAAAATCATCGAGAGTCCAGTAGTTTTCGAGAAAAAAGTGGGACAGCTCCGTATTGATATAAAAGTGCACAGGGTAACAAGGTTAATTAGCCCTGGCAGGGTTATGGTTGAACTTTTGGGAAAACAAATGGTGTTTGCCACTAGACAGTGTTAAGATACAGGGTTTTAAAAGAAAATTGGGTTGATTGACCCAATATTAAAGAAAAATTGCGAGTGGGACAATCTTTTTTGACTTCCTTTTTCTTTTTAACCCTGACAGGGTTGTAGGGGTTTCTAGTGTTAAAATAATGAGTGCCAAGGGTAGAGCTAAAATAAGAATTTTTTCGAGACCAAGATCATCGAAATCGGTCCAGTAGTTTTTGAGAAAAAAGTGGGAAACAAAATGTCGCAAGGAAATGAAAAAGTCGTAGGGAAAAAGCCGCAAGGTGAAATGCTGGTGTAGTTTTAGCCTTATTGCATTATATCATCTGCATCTGAAGAAGAACCGATGACGATGCCCATCGTATGCCATCGCCGATGGCATGTTCAGTCATTTCATCAGACCATTTTTTCCTCATAACACCATCGCCGAAAGAGAAAATAGCCATCGCCGATGGTTTGATATAATTTCCATTGGACTATCGCTATCGCCGATGGATTTTTGCGATGTTCCATCGTAACATAGCAGTTTTTCCAATGACGATGGTCTACACACAATCGCCATCGTATAATCGGCGACGGCCATCGTGCCAGGCAGGCTCTGATAACTTGTACTCTGAATCAGTGGCGTATCCAGCGAGGAGCTTGGTGGTGGAGGGGGGAGGGGCGCGCCGCGCACGGCTTGCCAGAAAAGTCTCACGCCCATCCAGTGCGCCCCTCCACCATTAGAAATGAGGCCTTGACAAAATGTATGAATTTGTATTGCTTAGGGCTTAGCTTTTTTGCTAGCACCGATAGCGCGCCCTTTCCCTCACCCATGGAAATTTTCCAGGCTACGTTACGGCTCTGAATTAATTAATGATATATATTGTTATTAGCAATATTACAGACACGAAGTCTTGACTTGGAATGCGAGACGATTCCGCATTGACACTACAAAAATTTTACAACTTTGTTATTTATTCGATGTAATTACTTGAGCAACATGGTCCGTACTAAGTATTATTACTACCACGAAAGCAAAGTTACATGAAGTAGTTGGCGATTGAAAATTAGATATGAAGCCCCGAGCATGGCACCCGCTAACTCTCTTTTTCCTACGAGAAAGGAAAGATTAGATACAACGGAGAATGATTAACAGTGGTGAGAAAAACAGAACTAACCGTAGCATTTTTCAGTGTCTCTAGTGTTGGTGAAGCCAGGGAAACACTCGCAGTAGTAGCCATCGTCGGTGTCCCGACACACTCCATCACCACACATGTCGGGCTTGAGGCTACACTCGTCCACAGGAGGCATGCTCACCCCACCGATGTGGCACAGTCTTTGGTATTCCTCTGGAACCAACAATTCGTAAATAAGTAGTGCTATTTTTATAAAGTAGGTACGTAAGAATTAGGCATCGTAATGCACAAGCAGCGTAAAGGAAGTAGCATTAAGTAAGTATATACTATCAATTGTCCGATATATGAAGTAATAAAGAAGTATTAGGTCTCATACATTGAGTAGTATATTACAGACGGCAACAGTATTTACTCTTAGGTCTAACGCTGGCGGCCAAAAGTCGGCAACGGAAAAATGGGATTTTCTCAAGAGCTATTCTTTTCCCCCTATCTAATACTGAAGAAAAAAATTCCAAGGTATCCTGGATACGGCGGGGACGCACTTGAGCGCTTGCCTGCAGGACCGTGTCTCGACATGTTCATAATAGCTCTTTAGAAAATCCCATTTTTACCTCCGCCAAGGAGGTTATGTTTTTGTTGTTACTTGTCTGTCTCTTTGTCTGTGTGTTTGTCCGTTTGTCTGTCTGTCACCAAGATAACTCAAAAAGTTATGAACCGATTTGGATGAAATTTACAGGGATTGTTAGGTATGTTAGGAGGAACAGATGATTAACTTTTGGTGAAGATATGTAAATCCGTTTGTTTGTCTCCGTCATTTTTCTCGATGCCATAACTCAAAAAGTTATGGATGGATTTTGATGAAATTGACATGAGTTGTTAGGTATATAACAAAGAGTAGATGAGCAAATTTTGGTAATGGTCTGTTTGTTCGTTCGTTCGTTTGTCACTGTTTTTAATTTTGTGCTTGTTAGCACAATAACTCAAAAATTAATGAATGGATCTTTATGAAATTTATAGGAGTTATTAGTATTGATAAACGACATAAATTATCAAATTTTAGTGCAGATCGGTTAGTTCGTTTGTATGTTTGACTCGTATTTGTCATAACGTTTGCTAACAGTATAACTCACAAAGTTATGAACGGATCTTCAAAAAAACTGAACAAGCTGTTATTAATATAAAAAGGCACAAATGATTAGATTTTGGAGTTCATGCAAAGAAAATTATGGTTTCAGAGCTAATTTGAATTTTTGCTACCGTTGGCTTACTTGGCGGAGGTATGCGCTCTCAGAGTGCTCTAGTTCCCATTTTGGCCGCCAGCGTCAGAGGCCACTTGGACCTAAGAGTCAAGTACTGTTGCGATCTATGAGTAGATTATAAAATAGAGTACAGGCTGTAAATATACGAGGCCTTACGGAAACACACTTTTGCATTTAAATTGTTAAGGAAATTAAATAAGTCTCTACTGTTAGGCATCCAAAAATGTACTTAATTTTTGGGAACAGTACTAACGAAATAAGCTAGTCTGATCACTTTGAACTTAAGCGGACTTCAGTCATGATCGTTGGTTGCGCTATTATGGGTCGGCTCTCAGATGTTAGTCTCAAGCTGCCGTACCGATTGCATTTAAAACAGGTCTCAGGTTCAATCCTCTGAAGAGTCTAAATGTTGGGAAGCATCGACTGCCGCCACTGCGAGCAATCCTTACCTTCGCCGATCATGGGGCAAGGGGCGCAGTCGGTGGCCCGGATACCCCAAGCTTTACCCATATTCTTGCCACAGCAGCAGGCCTGCTTCGTGAGTGTGACCTGTAGAGGCCTCTGGCATCGCCCGGGGGACCTGATCTCCGTGTAGCAGTTGCCCTGCCGAGCATCTGCAAGAGTGTTGAGAACGTTCACTTGAGGTGCGGTGCAATCACAACCCCACGGGTTACCTGTGCTATGGCAGCCTAGTTGGACTATGGTTACGACACGTCGCTGCAGTGTACAGGAGCAAATGAGAGAACTGACGAACACAATGGACCCAGGGACGAAAAGTGGGGCTAGGGTTTACCGTGGCACGGCCCTCGGGAACAAGGTCATTTTTGGCACCCCTAATGAAAACAATCATTACAGGACAAAGCTGTATTTCGTGTAAGTAAATTTGACCTCAATTTATTACTACCTATCAGTACAGTGCAAAGGAGACAGATATTCCTCCCACACTTTGGCTTCGCCTCTGCCAGCCTCGACACAATATAAGTATTATAGATCTGCTTAAAGCTAAACAAGGAGCTGCAGAGCATAGAAGGAGTGTATCCCCCAGCCAGTGTGATGCCGAACCAATATTCTAAGAACACTATTCGGATCTCTTCGCTGCAGAGGGGCTACGCACCGCTCTAATAGAGCTGTTAAGCATTTCGGGTAAAACTGAATTATATTTTTTCCAACAGAGTTATTTCAAATTTATTGTGTTTTGACTCCATATGTCTCTATATACTGCATCTAAACGCGCATTAAAATGGGTAATCTTTGCTACCACACGTACAATAGATAAAGCAACTATGTAGACGAAAAAATGACCATAAGATATCTTATGCTAGTACCTTAACTCGAAAAGATATACCGTAGTTATTTGAACTACTAGAATTATTTTTCATTTAGCTACATAAAAACACGATTTAGTTAGCATACGTCGAAGATAGTGTACTTAAAATATACACCCAACGCAATTGAAAATCACTTTTGGGGCTAAAAACATTGAAAGGCTTTTAAAAATAGCGAATCGCTTTCAGAAACTTTTAACCGAATTGGATAACCGTTCAGTGGACTTTAGTTTTTCGAACGGCACCTAATTCTGAAAATGATTTTTATAATTAGTACGTCACTGCAGGTAAAATGAAGAACTGGTTATGGCAAGCGTATGGTTTATGTTGATCTAACGCCAGAAAATAATACGGATATACGCTGCAACCCCTAGTAAGTGGTGATAAAATAATTAAAGCAATTTAATGAAAATGTAGAGATGTGCTAACGTGGGGTGTTTGAGTCACTAACACAAAAGTGTGTACACTCCGGTACATTGCCCCTGCAATAGCTAATGCACAATACATCGCTGATACGTTGTTGCGTATGTATATCTTCAACGTGGCTTTTGAATATCAGGAAGACTGCTTTCATATCTGTGTTTCGGGTAGAAGATGCAAAAATTAAATTGAGGAGTAACCAGTATTATTAATGTAGGCCAAAGACCCAAGCGCTTTTACCTTTGTAGATGCAAATAGAGTCTAGTACAATGTAGATCTCGCTTGCATGGAGATCAGTTCTTGATACTGCTGCATACGGCCTATCCCACAAACAAACATGCCTTGAGAGCACAGTATAGGACACAATTTCCCCTATCTCACCTATGCATCGCTTTCTGTCCGGACTCGGTATGTAGCCCCTGCTGCAGCTGCAGTAGAAGCCACCATTGGTGTTGACGCAGCGGCCGTTCTCACAAACGTTCTCATCCTGACACTCGTCCCGATCTTCACAAGCGTTTGTTTCTGGGTTCCTTGCCTGACCTTCGGGACAGATACACGTGAAGGACCCAACGGTGTTGGAACACGTGCCTCCTTCGCACAGCCCGGGGATGGCTTCACACTCGTCAATATCTGTGAACAAACGATATAGGTAAGACAGGGGGATCGATTGGCTCAAGTTCTTCCATTGAGTGTGAAATTTGCTCACGTGTAATCAATTTGTGAACTCAATTCACCATGGTGAATCCAAACCTTAAGCCTGAAGCTTTGGTCAGGTTGGAGCTAATCGGACTGGAGTATAATGATGGAAAGAGACCGATCAAACATCGAGCGTTCTTGCTCTCGGTGGCGTTCAGTAAACGCTTTTTACCGTCACTGCTAACTTGCCATCCATACAAAACTTCGAACATGTTCAGCACATCGGTGTTTGGAACATGCCATGAAGGTGAGAGAATTACTATTGTAGTTAATGACAACAACCTCATAGCACAGTACACGCGTACAAATCTGTTGTCCACTAAAGAAAATAATTGTGCGAGCTGTGAGATTGTTTTAATTTAACTTTCTATTGAAGGAAAACGACAAGAAACAACAGTTCAGCCTTACACAAAAGCTAGAAACGAAGATAAATTTACTGCACCAAGCAAAAGGAATAATAAGTGGTTGGTATCTCCCACTTCCAATTCCTTTAGAATCTATGCTCCAAGTGTGCCAAATATTCCGCCTTGTTAAGATTACTTTCATTTCAGACAACAACTATAGAGAGCACGCTGAGAGCGCATACTTCCGCCAAGCAAGGCATCAGCAACGAAAAATTCAAATTGTTTCTGAAGCCATGATTTTCTTTATAACAACACCAATACCTAATCATTTGTGCCTTTCGATAGTATTAATAGTTTCTGTAATTTTCTTGAAGATCCGTTCATAACTTTTTGAGTTACGCTACTAACAAATATAATGACAAACATAAGTCAAACACACAAACGGACCAACTGATCATCACTAAGATTTAATAATTTATGTCCTTTAGCATTACCAACAAGTCGTGTAAATTTAAAAAAGATTCATCCATAACTTTTTGAGTTATTGTGCTAACAAGCATAAAATCAAACAGAGCGAAAAACAAAGAAACGATCAGATCATTACAAAAATTTGGTCATTTACTCTTCGTAATATATCTAACAACTCGTGTAAATTTCATAATAATCCGTCCATAACTTTTTGAGTTATGATACTAAGAAAAAATAGTCAGACAAACAGATGAACGGATTTTCACGAAAAGTTAATTATCTGTTACTGTTAACATGCCTAATATTCAATGCAAATTTCGTAAAGATCCGTTCCTAACTTTTTGAGTAATCTTGGTGACAGACAAACAGCCAAATTAAGAGACAGACAGAGAGACAGACAAGACAAAAAAATAAC
>LQNS02000138.1:13527027-13546975 GCA_001587735.2 Parhyale hawaiensis
ACGTTTTAAAAGAAGAAATGGATGTACACACTGTGAATTGCAATAGAAAGTAAAAAAATTAATAAATAATAAATCATTGTTTTTGCCGGCTGCATCTTCGCATGTGAGAGGTGCCAGTGAGTGAATTAATAGCTCTACTTTTCGCCAGTATAAACAAAGTTTTCCCCACTAGTCAGCTTCTACTACTAAAATAAATATCTACGATAATAAAGTAAGGGTGAAATATAGATTAACAGTTGTAGAATGCTGGATTCGCGTGTTGTGGCCTTGAAGTGTTCGTGCTTCCTGCCTGATCCCGTCTGGACAGAGAAGGGAATTGTTTGTGTGTTTGCTTCTCGATTATTGTGTTTGTGATTGATGTAGAGGGTGATCGTGTGGACGCGGTTTTAGACAGTAACTCACCAACACACTGGCCGCTGTGGATATTCTTGAGGTAACCCATCTGGCAGTTGAGCCTTTCAGGGCAGCTCTCGCAAGGGTGGCCCCAAGCCTTGCCGATGGTGGCGCAGCAGAGCTGCTTAGTGCACGCCACTCCCTGCAGCTCTCCTTGGCACATGCCGTGTGTGATCTTGGTGAAGCAGGGACCCGTCCGGTAATCTGCAATAGGCAACACAGTAGGCGTATGTATGGTGCAACTTTGGAAAAACATGCATTTGCTTGAAAATCTGAAATACTCTACACAATTGGTACATGCTGTATAAAAAGTAGGCGAATGAATCCTTGCCTCATTCAGTAATCTATTACAGGCAAAACATTTGGTACCAAGCGCGATATAACTCTGGTGAAGTATGGACCCGACCGGTTTTCTGCAACAGGCAACACAGTTGAGCAGCAAATACCTGTAGCTTTGAAACGACTAAATTAGAATACTGGATTCCCATATGAATCGCGTTATTTGTAACGTCCTCGGCGGAGGGCGCTGGGCAGAAAAGGGTAAAGCCAAAAGAAAACGAACCCTGTTCGTAGACAATGCCCTCTCATGCGGAAACGGATGAAGTTATCCCACTGTCACTTTCCAGGATTAATGAATTACTCGTAAATATCAGCAGTTCAGTTACTTAGTGAACTAAATGAAGCCGTAACTCATACTTAAACCACTTCTGGAACAAGCCTCAGAGTGTCGATTCTTCTTCATCGAGACGCTGGTGGTGTCCGAATAGCATACTCAGAAGTGACCTACTGCAACTGAAATGGCATCCTATATTAGGAATGGGTTCAGGAGTTCAATCAAGGTTTCTTGCCTTTCAAGTTATTAGGCTAGGCACTAGCATCAAGGAGCATAAATACTTTTAAGGGGAAAACCAGACAGTAGTTGACTCAAAACTCGTGACGTCTGCGAGGACAAAATACTATTGGCGCTTGAAGGAAGTTCAGAGCTACTTACAGAGCCTGGAGGATTTATTACTGAGTATATTTCGGTCAAAAACGGTTCGTAGGTAAGACTTTACTGACATAAATTAGCAAATGTGAGCAAAGCGTGATCATAATACATATTTTTTTATAAAGCCGAATGTTTCACGGTGTGCTCACGAAAAACTTATGAAAAATCAATAAAGTTTTGAGTTAATCAAATTTGCTAATTACCTCTGCTAAGGAGGTTATATTTTCGTCGGGTTTGTCTGTCTGTTATTCTATCTGTATGTCATCACGATAACTCAAAAACTTATGGACGGATTTTGATAAAATTCGCAGGGATTGTTGAATATGTTACGAGGAATAGATGATTGACTTTTGGTGAAGATCCATTCATCCGTTTGTTTGCTTTTCTTAGTATGTCTATCTAATTTTTATCAATGCCATAACTCAAAAAGTTAAGGATGGATTTTCAGAAATTTGCATGAGTTGTTAGGTTTATTACGAAAAGTAAATGACCAAATTTTAGTTATTATCTGTTCGTTCGTTCGCGTGTTTGTCACTGTGTTCGATTTTATGCTTGTTAACGCAATGACTCACAAAGTTCTGATTGGATTTTTATGGAATTTACAAGAGTTATTAGTAATGTTTAAAGACATGAGTGATTAAATTGTGTTGCAGATAGGTTGATTCATTAGTATATTTGACTTAAGTTTGTCATAATGTTTGTTAGCAGCATAACTCGAGAAGTTATGAACGGATCCTCAACTGTTTATAAAATCAAAAGGCACAAATGATTAGATTTTGGAGTTGATACAAAGAATTTAATGTTTTCAGAGCCATTTTGAATTTTTCGTTACCGTTGTCTCGCTTGGCGGAGGTATGCACTCTTAGAGCGCTCTAGTTTATGTGAGTAAAAGCTTGCCTACGCCTCAACTTTAAGCGAAATACGCCTTAAAACTCACCCAAACTTCGTAGATAACTCTGAATTTACTGTCTTAAGTTTCGAGTCAGCTATTCTTTACTTCTCTCGTCATCATTACCTGCTGAACTAGCGTAGAGTAGAAACTGTACTGTAGGAGTATATCGGACAAAGCGTGTAACAAGGTAGGATGCATGTACGCTGAATTAATAAAAATGCAAAACGCGTTAATTTCCAGTAACGTATCCTAAGATTGCTATGTTTACAAGTTTTGCTTAGGTATCACAGTATTCTTTGTAGCAGACTAACGAACCGTTGGTGTACCTACACCCTATGAATAATTTGAAAAGACAGTGCGAATAAGCGTAAGTTAACTAAAACAGATGAAATTTTCATGCTAGATTTTGTAGAGGACTAAAAAGAACGTAACAGCAAAATTATATTACATTATAAAATATAGCTAGAGTACATAATACGAAGAACATTGGACGAAGCACCCACCCAAAGCTTGTAAAAGATTAGTAATTCATACATCTAAAAGAGAAACCATATTCTGCTCTAATCTAAGCATGTACCTACCTTTAAATACCTACCTTCGCCCATTTGTCTTAATTGTTTTGTTTATTGAGACGTCGGCCTGTGATTGGCCGCTCAAAGAGCCCTGTCATAACTAAAAACTCATCTACCCACTGACTGTCTGCTGTAAGTTATACTGCGGCCATATTCAATTGAGCGCCAACATTAAGCCTTCTAGGCTTCACTTGCTCGAAACTTCAGGCAGGTGCCCTGGCTGTGACCCGCTGAATTGAGTTTCATCAGACGTTGGCCTTTATTCGGTGACCCTTTAAACTGCCAGAAACTCAATGTTGCTCCGTAACATCGAGTTTACTGCTCACCTTTATCGGGTTGCCTCTAACACATGCAACGAGATTTAAGACTTGTTCAATAGTTCAGACAGGAAATCTGGCTTCGTAGCTTTGAATCACGTTACAGGTGTTAAAAGCAACCCGATGACGTTGAGCCGAATGAAATTTCCATTTTACGGATTAAGATTGAATTCTTGAAAGTTTCACATTTAATCAATGAAGGGTCAACGGCTGAGACTCGAATCAACGGGTAGAAGCCAGCGCACCTGTCTGAAGTTTCGAACAAGCCAAGCCTCGAAGGCTTTATATTTTTTGGCGCCCAATCGAACGCGTCCTAAGTGTCTCCGCAGCAACTCACCGACTTCGCAGCGCCTGCCAGTGAATCCGTAGACACAAGTGCAGCGGTCCCGCCCGACGCAGCGGCCACCGTTGAGACAAGGCTCCCTGCACACTGGTGTAGCAGCAACGTTATGTCAGGGCTACACATCGTAACTGTACGCTCAACCTACCATGTCATTCATGGTACCAACTTTTGCTCTGCATCCGGTCGACTTGCGAGCTGCACGTCCTCTTCTTGCGTTAAGCATACGATTGTAGAATATGACTTCGGTATAAGATTACTAACTGAAAGCATGTTCGGTTAGCCTTTTTGAGAGAATCCGATTAACTATAGCCTGTCCGGAACTGCAAATTTGAGCGTTCAATTCATCACTCTAGACCATGTTCCAGGCACTACTCCCAAATCGATTACGGAACTATCCGGCAATAAATCCCTCACACTCGATCCATAGATGTGATTCAAATGCTCAAACCTGGAGTACCAGAAAAATCTAGCTAACTGAATTAGACTATTTCACTTACAGTAAGCGAATCAAAGACATCTTGTATGAATTTTACCAGTAGAGCAACAAAATTCGTCACAACCAACAGAACTGATATGCCTTTGCTTCATTCAGGCAAGCGCCAAAAACATTAATGTCAAAAGGACAGATTCTTTGGTGAGGTTTCTATTGTAGCAATATTTCCTGAACAGCTGATATACAGTGTAGACCATGGCTGAACTACGTTAACGTAGTTCAGCCATGGTGTAGACGGTAAGATTTCGACGAGCTAGCGACTGCAATTACTGTAGGTCACCAGGAAGCTTGAAAAAATAGCAGCGCTTAAGGAAAATATAAAGAAAATCAATGGCTACATTAAGAAAGAAGTACCAGTACATACTATACTCAATTATATGCAATTAAGTTCATCACAATGAGTATCTTAACGAAATATGTGGAGGATAGTGCTATAGACTAAATATAAAACAAATGTATGATCTCACCTGGTCCTTCGAAAGGACTGCCGCCGCCACCACCTCCTGTTATTCCGCCTCCACCGTTGCCCCCTCCGAATACACCACCACCACCGTCATTTCCACCGTTGAAGGTACCACCTCCACCTCCGAAAGTTCCTCCTCCACCACCACCTCCAAATGTCCCTCCTCCACCGCCTCCAAATGTCCCTCCACCACCGCCACCAAATGTTCCTCCTCCACCACCACCGCCTCCAAATGTTCCTCCACCACCGCCTCCAAACGTACCCCCTCCACCACCTCCGGACATTCCATCAGGACCGGTCCCGCTGCCGGTTTCACCAACGCCTCCCCCGCCACCAATGCCAGTCCCTCCACCGATTCCACCACCGCCATTAAATCCGCCGCCGCCATTAAATCCACCACCGTTGAAGCGACTGGGTCCACGGCCGCCGGATCCGGCGCAGGTGCTGGCGATGAAGCCCCCCTCGCAGAGACACAAGTTTGGCCTCACGCATCGACCGACTCGTCCACAGTTGCGCAGACACACGGCTGGGCAACAGAGAACACAAATGTATCCACTACACAGTAGCTAAACTTACTTACCGTTAGAATACAGTTACATCTCGATTAATGAACACATTTCCTGAATTTTGGTAAAATATAGAAAGCTCATTAGGGGCTAAGAAACAAGCCCTCTACTTGGTGTCGTCTTGATTCTGCACGGCAAGCTTCGCTCATTAAACAATTACTTTTTAGAATTATTTGTTGTGTGTTCTAAAAAGAATAGCCTCGTGAATTCTGCCTCAGGTTATAATAGAATTTGCAATGCTTTGCTGAATTTCTTTGCAGGTGACAAGAGCATCAAGCGCGATCCTACAGAATTGAGCAGGCAACATATTTTGTATATAGTAACATAGACCGCAACTGTACTTGACTCTTAGGTCTGACGCTGGCGGCCAAAAGTCGGCAACGGAAAAGTGGGATTTTCTCAAGCGCTATTCTTTTCCCCCTATCTAATACTGAAGAAAAAAATTCCAAGGTACCCAACATTTTTCTTACAGAGAAGGTATCTTGGATACGGCGGGGACGCACTTGGACGCTTGCCTGCATGACCGTGTCTGGACATGTTCATAATAGCTCTTGAGAAAATCCCATTTTTCCCATTTTGGCCGCCAGCGTCAGAGGCCACTTGGACCTAAGAGTCAAGTACTGTGGCGGTCTATGGTTGTAAGCTTCGGCAAGAGAAATCAATATTCTATTTTCTAGCCTCCTGACTTATGTAGAGCTCTTGCAGCAGATATATTGGACGACAAGATATTATTATTAGATTCATTGTTTTACTACCCCAGACGCAGGAAGACGAGATATCACAGAATAAAATCTTTGTGCTAAAAAATAAAGTACCTTAGACTATTTGCTCGAGAATACGCGAGGTTTGATATTCTACATAGTGCTTGTATTAATTTTCAAAGTGTCATTAGGCTATTTTTTAATGATTTCACAGTGAGTTACCAGGTGACAGTTTGCTTCTCATCATATGGGTTCAGCTGAGTTACAGGAATCTCTTATACTTAGTGCTGGTGAACAAAGCATCTACCAGTGGTTAACATTTGAGGGCGTACACCATGGCTGAACTACGTTACGTAGTTCAGCCATGTTCCCCAGCACATTTGCTCATGAATATAGGAAAAGCACCAGATACTATCACTCACTTGTGGAACAGTGTAGTATAGGCAGAGATATATAATACACTGTAGATAGAATAGCGCGTACACCAACGATATACGTATGCTTTGAGACACTGGGCATAGCAATATCAGAAAAGTCCAGCACATCAGACATAGGTAAGGTATATACGTACGCAACATCAAGAACACTCTAATAAATAACAGGGAAATTTCATTTATGGACCACACTTACTAATAAGAAAGATACTACGCATCACGTACTGTACTTTTGACAGGTATATGTAGATGTGAACTACAATAGGCAGCCGTGTGGGCATGAGACTCAGTGCATACTCACGTGTGAAGCTCGGTCACAATAACTACAAATTTATTGAAGTACAACAAAAACAGCGTCCAGTACAGCAGGTGGCATACTGTTCTTTGGAAATTTACAATTATTGTTGGCATCGCGTCTGAAGCTCATACAAAGCATCAGCTGCTTGAGCGATCAAGCAAATACGTAAGTATCGCGTTACTACCGGCTGACTGACAATAGTGAAATCTCTTTTCAGGCATAAGCAAGATATATGGAGCAAACTCAGGAATGATGCACTGCCTCAGTAACAAATACTGTACATACAAGTCATGTACATACAGGACCGACCTATAATTGTGAGATATCACACGGTCACCCAGACATGTGGGGCATACTCACGAATGATACACAGCCTCGTGTCATGCTTCTGCTTCCAGCCTGGGCAGCACCTGCTCTGGGTACGGGACCCACACACGTTCGGCCTGGAAGCAAAATGAAATCTTAATACCAACAGGTAGAATCAAGGATAAGATAATGCATAGTAACTAAAAAAAAGCACTCTAAGAGCGCACACCTCCTCCAAGCAGGGCAATGTTAATGAAAAATTAAAACTGGTCCTGAAACTATTTCTCCTAAAATTTGATCCTTTGTGCCTCTTAACATTAATAACAGTAACTGGATTTTTTTCTTCATGGCGATCTGAGTTCGTTCTTGCCCAGGCCAGCCTCGCCAAATGAAGTTGCTGCAATCATTCGATCATTTGCCAGCAAGGGATGTAGCATTAAATATATACCGATTTATATCTTTAAATTCTTAGCAGATGAACTTAGTCTAGTGATCTCTCGGCTTTTCAATGAATCCTTATCTGATGGCGTCTTCCCCGACCGCCTGAAATTGGCTCGAGTTGTGCCTATATTCAACTCTGGTGATGGAATGAATATTGGTAATTACAGGCCCATTTCTACTCTGCCGACATTGTCGAAGGTCATTGAGAAACTTATGTCTGTTCGCTAAAATAGATTTATGCGCACAGGTGGAGCTCTTACACTCAGAGTCAGTTTG
This sequence comes from Parhyale hawaiensis, assembly GCA_001587735.2. NCBI lineage: Eukaryota > Metazoa > Arthropoda > Malacostraca > Amphipoda > Hyalidae > Parhyale > Parhyale hawaiensis. The sequence continues at coordinate 13,534,511 of LQNS02000138.1, forward strand.
GGTTCAGAAATGGGAACAGTATATACTCCTGACGCTATACTTGACTTCACAGGCTTCGCGTATGAAGCTAAGAACTGGGGTCTGGCGCTTATTGCTGTTCTGCTCGACGTCTCGAAGGCCTTCGACACGGTCAACCATGAAATTCTTTAGAATAAATTAGATTATCTTGGTATAAGGGGCGTAATGAATAATGTTATCGCTTACGACTTTTCTCGTGCCATACTACACTTATAAACTTATATTGTCCCTTCTATCAGTAATATCACTTCTCAAATCTATCACTGTATCTATTATTTCATCTTTGTAGTTTGTTTTTGTGGATTCTGTATCATACGTTCTTTCAGTAAAATCCATATAAACACGTCTAGTTAATTGCAATCATTGATTTATATCAGTAAAATTTCACCTACGTTGCTTTTTTATCGGTAATATATGGTTACAAAACAGTGGTAGTGGCTAAGAGTGGCTACTTCTACTTCTAGCTTAAAGCAAGGGTGGTCCGCGCTGACGTCACAGGCTGGAGCGCTGCTCGGGCTGTAACGTCACGATTTTTTGATCAGCTGATATCTGGTCCTCCCGTTACTTTTACTCCCAGTACTGTATATTAATATAGCGTAACTTATACTAGCTGGTTCCCTGCTTGATGAGTCAGTGTGCTCTAATTTCTTACTTTTCTTATCATTAGCAGGTTTAAGCTTCTGTTTTACATATTTACGTCCGCTGGTACTGAATTTTTCTATAACTTTCTCGGTTGCAGGGCTCCCAAACGGTTACCCCCAAACTTCCGTGCCCAAACATCGCCATACCCAAGACAACCGAGACACTGTGTCTCGGTGGCTTCAATATACCTCCGTCGAGCAAAGCAACTTCACCCTAACAACTCATGTAAATTTTATAAAAATCCGCTCATGGCTTTCCGAGTTATAGTACTAAGAAAAAGAGAGGCAGACAGACAAATAAAGAAACAAACAGCTCAATGGATCTTCACCAAAAGTTAATCATCTGTTACTCATGACATGTCTAACAATCCCTGTAAATTTGTGAAGATCCGTCCATAACTTTTGAGCTATCTTGGTGACAAACAGACAGACAACAAACAGTGAGAAAAATTCGGCAGAACATAACCTTTTTGGCGGAGAATACAATAAACCTCTGCACCCAAACGGCTGGGCTCAATACTCCCATTCCGGCGGCTTCTTTTCTTCTCTGATCCCTATGGATACTTGCATCGACCAAAGGGAGAGGGCCGCCGGCTTTGGAAACCACAGGACTAATTACTACTTCAGCACATAGGAAGAATCGAACAATGACTCAATGAGACGATACATTCAACTTCGCAAAACGCTAATCATGGGTATGTAAGATACAAGAAGCGTGGACGCCATGTAAACTGATCAATAATAAAAATTTGATTCTTCAATAACTGGAGGACACATGTGACAAGTGCGGTTAACCTATGAACTTGATAAAATGATTTAAGTTTTTATGAGGGCTACTGTAAATATAAAACTTAACCTTCAATTGAACACCAGTTCGCGATGAATTTCTACCTACAGTGCAAAATACAGTACCGTCCAAAACTATAAAGAACAAATTTTCAAAACAGCGTAACTTTTTTATAATCATGCCAGGTACTTCTTTTTCTGTACACTATTAGACAGTAAGATGTTAATTATTGTGTTAAAATTTTAGATGTGTATGAAGGATAATAAAAAAGTTATGAACGAAAAGCTTTTCTCTTGAAATTTGTAACATCCAAAACTAAGGGACAAACAAGAAAAAAATGCAGTTAACTCAAATATTTTGCTATAAATATTTAGCAAAATGGTGGTGAACAATCAATATTTGGTAAATAGTTCCTTGCTTTCGATTACAGCTCCACATCGTTGACTACATGACCGAATGAGACTCTGACAATGTTCAACAGTGATTTTCGTCCATTTCTCTTGAAGTTTCATCCAAAGATCTTCCGTATTGATTGGGTTTCTTGTCATAACTTTCATCCCTAGTGCTTTCCAAAGATTCTCGATTGGATTTAGGTCAGGACTTTGTGGTGGCCAATCCATAACTTCGAGATCTTGCTGCTCAAGGTAACTCATGACCGTCTTTGCCTTGTAGCAGGGGGCATTTTCTTGCATGAAGATAGGCCTGGGGACACCTGAGTTTACAATATTTGGCACGACAATACCTTCAGACAGATTTTTATACACCTGAGCATTCACACGGGTTTGCAAATGAACGAGAGACGATGTCCCTTGACTAGAGAACACACCGAAAACAATCACGCTCCCGCCACCCAACTTCACAGTCGTCTTAGTACATTTTACACTTAATTTCTCACCTTCACGTCTTCTAACAAAGTTCTTACCGTCATTACCAAAAAAAAAATTGAACTTGCTTTCATCACTGAAAAACACTCTAGCACAATTTTCATGAGACCAGCTAACATGCTTGTTTGCAAACTCTAATCTCTTTTTCTTGTTCTTGGCACTGGGGGCGTATTTCTTCTGGGGGCGTCTTGCAAATAACCCTATTTCTTGAAGGCGCCGAGAAACGGTCTGACGTGAGACGTTACTACATGTTGTATCATTCATTACCCTACTTATCGCAGCTGAGGACTTAAAACGATCCTTCAATGACGTACGCTGGATGACTCTGTCCTCTCTTACTGATGTTTTACGGGGCCTGCCGGTTTTTTTTAGGGGCACCAGTGCATCCGGTTCCATCGTACGACTTCACTATTCTGCCCACAACACTTTCCTGACGGTTTACCTTCTCAGAAATTTCTCTAATAGTGAAATTATTCTTGTGCAACTTGATGATATCTTGTCGCAGGATATAATCAACTTTCTGAAGCGGTGCCATCATGTAACAAACAGCAATGTTTACTAAAGGCAGTGTCAAACTTTGTTTTCGATGTAAATAAAGAAATACGGACTGAATAAGAAATCGACATTTTTTTTGTCCCTTAGTTTTGGACGATATAAATTTAAAGAGAAAAGCTTTTTGTTCATAACTTTTTTATTATCCTTCATACGTACATGTCCCAAATTTGAACACAATAATCAACATCTTACTGGCTAATAGTGTGCAAAAGAAGAGTACTTGGCATGGTAAGAAAAAAAAGTTATGCCGTTTTGAAAATTTATCCCTTAGTTTTGGACGGTACTGTATAATTACTTCAGGCAGCACAAGGTGGAGTACAAGGGCTCTTGACCGCTAGTCATATTTTACAACTTTTTACGAGACAAGTGTGTCTTATTTTTCCTCATCAAGTGCTGCCAAATATTTAGCGTTGAGTGAATATTCACTTTCTATGCCAATAAAGAACTCGAAGATATGAAAATAAGCCCAAAAACTACAAAAATGACCTAGTTCGAGCTCCCGTGGCAAAATATGTAACCAAAAAAACTGAAGCACGAAAATTTTCATTACAGGCCTGACTGTACCTACATAGGTACTCACCTGCATAGTTCTACTACGAAGAGATGTGGGACGTTCTAGCATTATGAATAAAACATAAGCGTGTTGTTGCTGATATCTACAACGAAGTTATTTTTCGATACGATCTTTATTAATACAGTGATGCCTGTACACAGACAGTTGAAATATTTCACTAGAAAAACGATAGAAATGTTGGTTATTTCAAGAGGTGAGTTGAGGTGCCCAGTGCCTGCCTGCGTGACTTTCACTGTCAGGAGCAGCCACCAGTCTAGGCACGACATTGTCGGCTGCCTAGACACTTCCAAAAGTCAAACAGAAGAACAAATAAGAAAACAAACGAAAACCCCCGCAAACCGAGCATTCTTGGCGAAGATACAAACGAATTATTTTAGGCTACCCGTGACAATCTGGAGCAAAAACCATGCCCATAAACGCTTAGATGATATATACTGTCATTTTGGAAACCATACTGGAATAACAATCGAGTACATCGCGGAAACAAGACCTGGCCAAAAAAATGCGCGATATTTTTTATATTCAGTGTGAGAAATGGATTCAAGTCATTTGGCAAACCAATTGCCTTTGAAACAATAATAATAAATGCAGACCAGTGACATCTTCAACGTTTACTGGCGCTATGTGCAGTTGATTTCATGAAAGAAAATTTAAAATCGGGAATTATAATATAATTAATGCGCTTCCCAATCAAAAACAACATTGTATCAATTGCGCTGACAAGTGTTCAATATTTATGCCAGTATATACCGTATGCAGTTTAGATTCTGCTGTAGATGAGCCTTGAGAAGCTCCTCCTCTGGCTTGATTTTTGATTCCACTTTAGCATCAGAATATGAACGCCGTTTTGCAATTCGAAATGGGCAAAGCAGTTGTACTCCGTAGACTTGAAGTTGATGCCGTTTCAGCGTAATCGGTTTGAGATTAGCGTCCAAAACTTATCCTCAAGTGATGATTAGAAAAGTCAGAACTGAAGTAACGACTCAATTTAAGCTAATCGGATGAGATTGTCGTTTCCAAGATTGACGAAGCTAATGGATCCTGAGGTGCACAGTTCCAGATCATGAGTGGAACTCGGTCCTCTCTTAAGTTTACTATGCATATTTAGCAAAGTCAGAGATATGTTAGTGTGCGCAATCGAAGACAGCATGCAGATAAAAGTCCATTTTAAAACTATATAGCGCACACTGTGGGCCAAACTACCCTAATTAAATTTAGAGGTGCACCGATCGTTACCGGCATCGGCCAAAAAACGACCAAAATTGCTGATACTACGTATACTTTCAGTATAATAATTCAACATAAGGGACGGGACGCCTCTCTTTAACCCACAACATTTATAGAGCGGTAGCCTAGCTAAAAATATTAAATAAATAATAATTGAGCGTACTAACTTTCATCAAGTATAATACACAAAAATTAATTGATAACGAAAATATTACTGAATTCATATTTTACATGCAGGGCCAAAACATTTTATCATTTTATAATATGAGCTTGTGTAGATATTGTATTTACAAACGCCAATAACTAAGTTTTGCGTTATCATTCAAATTCGACCAGTCTTATTTTTAAATTTTTTACTCTGGTGCTGCTATAGCTGGGCCATAGCCGCTCATCAATGAGCGGAAGCTCGGAAGTAGTCGAAGGGCGTTTGCGATCGTAGGACGCACTGTGTCATTGTGTCATGAATCGTACATTACGGAGTGGCGCCGTTAGGTTACTTCATAGATTATAATTACGTAACTTTAGCATCATTTTTATTTTCAACACATCTGTGCTCCTTTCTGTACTGTGTATCATCTTTTTTTTAACGGTCTCACACGATAATCAAATCCTGAGAAAACTCATACAAATGTAAGCAATGTTTTGTGCAAAATAAGTTGGTGTTCTGTACTCACATGGGTGTAGCCTTGTGGCCAAATGATCGCGGGGTCCCTTCATAAAGCAGCCATCGATGTCACGGGTACAAACTCAACAGCCAGACGAAGATAAATGTGGCGAGTCTAACTCACTTCAATTTCAATCAAACGATTTAAAGAAAAAATAACCTAGCGCCCCTGCGAGATTAAATTTAAACACGCGTTTGATACCACTGACGATTTGTTGGAAAAATTCCACTCGGTTGACTAGAGAATGTCAGTGAAATAAGCAGCAAGGTCCATCTTCAAAATTCTGCGCAAATGCCCGAGTTTACCGATTTCTGCTCTGCTTCTCAGAAGTCACAAACTCATTTAGCTATTGTGGGACCCAACATTCATTTCTAGTGATGATGATTGTTTTGCTCTTTCTTCTTTTTCTGATTTGCGTTTCCATGGGCGTGCTTCAGTGATTAGTATTCGCGATTTTCTTGCCAAAAGTTAGTGTGTTCGGTTGGTTTACTTTCAGGGAAATCATCTAATAGTTAGCTACAATAGCCTACTTGAACTTACTGAAACTTTGCTCTTAACAGTAATTATTTTTTTTACCACACTGCGCTGCTTTGTGGGGTGCACAAGTGTAATTGATTTGCACGTCCAGGTCAAAATAAGCTAATTTTGTTAACTTTCCCGTGTCGAAAAATTCAACCACAAACAAGCGCTGATTCGATGTTTTTGATGGCGATGCTTGGGTTAGTGGTGTTATTTCTATTACTTCGAGTTCTTTACACGACGCACTGACCAGGAAGTTCTACATTGCCTCGCGGAAAGAAGAGGGCATGCACTCTCGCAAGAGAAACGCGGAAGTCATGAACGTACCACGGGGGTGCTGACACACTAGTGAAAATGTTCGATTGGGCGCCAAACTCAAGCCTTTGAGACTCGTATTAAAATCTTCAGGCAGGTGAGTTGCCTGCCTTTGACCCGTTGATTTGAATTTCTGGCACTGACCCTTCATCAGTTACCCATGAGACCTCCAGAAACGCAGTCTTCCCCATAAAATAAACTATTCAATAGGCTCAACATGAACGCGTTGCTTCTACACTCGCAACACTTGAAAGCAGCAGAAGATGAAAAGAGTATGAAGCACAGGCGCGAAGGAACGATGTGATGAAAGCCTAACCCAGGCTAAGGGCCATGTCAGACGAGCACTTTTGACGCCGCGTTTTGATAGCGCTTTGAGCGCTTAAAAAACGCTTTTGAAACAGATTCCTATTAATTCCATGTTAAAAGCCATTGGGTGTCACACGGGCGCTTACACCGCTCAAACGCGGCGCTCTCTCTCTTCAAAGCGCCGCGGTGGAAGCGCTTTCCAGGCGCTTTACAGCACAGTACGCTACAGGGCTCTCATGGCGCGCCTTGAACTGGCAGCCGTCGCAAGCGCCTACACTATGTCAGACGTGCGCTTTTACAGCGCTTCAAGCGCCGCGTTTGCGCAGCGGTTAAAGCGTCCGTCTGACAGAATAGGGGCTTTGACCGCCGGCGGTCGAAAAGCGCTCGTCTGACAGGGTTCTGAGGCAACCCATGGTGTCCTCCTGGAGGCACGCTGCCACATAACATAGGATGGGCAAAGCTAACTAACTTAACTCTACGGCCACTCTGTAGCTCAGTAAACCGATTACGCTTGAGATAACCAAAGTCTCTATCTTGGGGTAGACTTCTTGAGTTTTTGGCAATCTTCAGAGCAATTATAATTTGTAGGAGAGTAAATTCTGAAATTCGATCCAAAGTAGCAAAAGTAACTCTTGTGACTGCAGTTTGGGACAGCAAAATGCTAACAAAATTAGTTTATCTAGACCTCAGTGTGCCAATCGATTAAACTCGATGAAACTCAACACAGGATAGAATTTTCTGTCATCTATACCATAATTAATTATACATTATTCCTGTAAAATTCAGGTGAAGTGATAAATTCAATGAATGGCTTAGAGAATCCAAAAAGATTCAACTACCTGGACTGGAATAAGATTACCGGTATCTCGCTTGAAATGGACCAATCCAACAGTCCCTCTATAGTCCATTCCGTATACGTTTCTTGAAGTGCCACACTGACATGGATTAATAAAGCCTTGAATAACTTACTATATTAACCAACATCAGCAATGTTCTCTCAGGGAATTAGTGTATGTATAATTGTATTAATTGTATAATTGTATTAATCAAAATAATCACATACATTCATCAACGTTCTCTCTGATGTTACTTCTTTTTAAAAGTATCGGCATCGGCTAATTATCGATGATCTTGAAGTATCGGTATCGGTCAATAGCATAAACGTATGAAATCAACTTAGAGAAAAATTAATTATGAGCTATTCTGAACATTTTTGAAAACATGTTGTTGTATCAAATGCTGTTACGGCGTTTTGCGTTTTGAAATTAATAAAAGGTCTAGGCAAATAAGAAAGACGCCATATTTTGGGGAGGTGGGCGACCTCCCCAACATGATATAAATAAATAATCGAAATGATAATGGGAATAATAAACATTGAAATTACCAAGAGTGAATAAAATGAATGAAAAATGAACATCTGAAACCTACTACACGTGAGCCCCGGCAAGAGCAAATTTGTGCAATTCTTGAAGATCTGTTCATAACATTCTGAGTTATGCTGCTAACAAACATTACGACAAAGCTAAGTGAAACACATAAACGAACTAGAGCACGCTCAGAGCGCATACCTCCGCCAAGCGAGGCAACAGTAGCAAAAAATTCAAATCGGCTCTGAAAACATACTTTTCTTTGTATAAACTCCAAAATCTAATCATTTGCGTCTTTTGATAGTAATAACAGCTTGTGCAATTTTCTTGAAGATCCGTTGATAACTTTTTGAGTTACACTGCTAACAAACGTTATGACAAATATGAGTCAAACATACAAACGAACAAACCGATCTGCACCAAAATTTAATCATTTATGTCTCTCAACATTACTAACAGCCCCTATAAATTTCATAAAGATCCATTCATTATTTTGTGAGTTATTGTGCTAACAAACATAAAATTAAAAACAGTGACAAACGAACGAACAAACGGATCATTACAAAAATTTGATCATTTACTCTTTGTTATTTATTTAACAACTCATGTTAATTTCATATAAATCCATCCATAACATTTTGAGTTATGGCATTGAGAAAAATGAGGCAGACAAACAAGCAAACAAACGGATGGACATATCTTTACCAAAAGTTAATCATCTGTTCCTTCTAACATGCCTAACAATCCCTGTAATTTCGTCCAAATCGGTTCAGAACGTTTTCAGTTATCTTGGTGACAGACAGATAAACAGAGAGACAGACAAACACAACGAAAACATAACCTCCTTGGCGGAGGTAACTAACCGATCTGCAGTAAAATATAATTATCTATGTCTTTTAACATTACTAAAAACTCCTGCAAATTTCATAAAGATAAATTCATAATTTTTTGCGTTGTTGTGCTAACAAACTCAAAATTAAACCTTGCAACAAACAGACGAACGAACAAATCATCACAAAAATTTGGTATTTTACTCTTTGTAGGATACCTAACAACTCATGTAAATTTCATAAAAATCTGTCCGTAACTATTTGAGTTATGGCACTGAGAAAAAATAGACAGACAAACAAAACAAACGCACAGATGGACGGAGTTCCAGCAAAAGTTAATCATTTGTTACTGGTGACATACCTTACAATCCCTGAAAATTTCGTAAAGATCGGTTCATAACTTGTTGAGTTATTTAGGTGACAAACAGACAGGATAACAGACAGACGGAGGTAACGACAAATATATAACCTCCATAGCGGAGGTAAATATACATGTAGTTAAATCTTCAACGAAAACATTATCATCTCTCTCACTTCGTTCGCTGGTGATAAATATTTTAGGGCCGCGCGGCTACGTGTAATGTGACTCATTGACTTGACTCAATGCTGATAGCGCCATCGAAGGTCGCTAACTCCATGGGGTTGCAATTTATTTATAAGCCTTACCTCCTTAGCACTAAAGCTAACGTTTCAACGATCACTTTCATAGATTTAACCTGTATACGGAGCCTAACTTGCCGCACTGAGCGCCAGCACTGAGGTGCCAGTTAAATTTCCTCAAATGTAGCGAGTAGTGATGCACTGTAACCCACGGTACTTCACTCATGCCCTCCCCTACCTGGTCCCTTTAGAACCTTTACCCTGACAAAGACATGCCGCGGCCCCCCTGTATAAATCGCTATGGTAACGAAATGTGGGCCAGGGCTTGCAGCACTCGGTTATAGGATCGAAACATCTGAATCTAATTCATCCATGCGGTCAGAGAAGCTGGCGCTTAACCTCCACCCCCTTGGAGGCTACCCAAAAACTGCAACGAAAGTCGCTAGCATGTACTTGGCTTAAAACCACAGGGGAAGACTTTCATGAAACCGTGGCCATTCAAGTCACACTGCTGCAGGTCCCTATGTTGAATTTGCACAGAGTCTAGCTAATGGTTAGGCTGGCGTGGACAATTCGAACAATATCTACCACAATAGCACCGCAAATTACAGTTCTCATTGGTCCATCTAAATTACAGTCAAATCTGGCATAGTTATACATGCAACATTGGAGTGACAGTCTAATTTGGAAAGCAGGAATGATGACCAACAGCATCAAGGATACTCACCCTCCCGAAGGCGACGACAGGTGGTTGGAGCTGTAGCCGCCATTGCTGGAGGCCACAGGGTCACCCCTCGCTGCGGCCGCTGTTGCAATGGCAACAGCAACGGCTATCACAACCCGCATGCTTTTAAGTTTGAGCTAGGCACAAGCATTCAAAATGAAGACCTAACATCTGAAGGCAGCAAGGAAACACATGTAAATATATATAAAACTTCTTTTTCCTTGTGTACATTTCTTTCCAGGAGCTGACATTAGCCTGAACCTAACTTGTTCCAGGTCTAATCAGTATTTGCCCAAGTATACCTGACACTGGCGGCAATGCGTTCACCTTCTACCACTCGGCAGCAACTTAAGTTAAGTCAACATCACAACTGTCTGTTTTACAAGCACTTCAATAGTTTCAACACTTTCATTTGAGTCTTGCTCAACAATGTATGAAATAGCATGTATGGCACGCAATGAATAACGTCCTTCGTAACAAGAAAGGTAAATTAAACCATTCATTAAGTGTTCAAATTCAAACAGTGAATGATATTTCTACACTTGACCAACATCTCTCTTCAGTACATAAAGCCGCTCACTCTGAATTCCCCCACCACCAGTAACTGGCTGTTGTCTCTCATCGTTTGCTCTGAATAAGAATTAGCTACCACTCGGTCATCACTCTTATAGGAACTGAAGACGTCACAGCCTCACGACTGAGGTACACAATGGACCTTAGTTCCTCAGAGTCAGGAACTGCACCACACGCGACACAGTTGGTTGCGATTTGCCATGAGTAGCATAATTATTGTATGAAATCGTTCATGTTGGAATTGCAGCAAAGCTACCACACGGCCATCACTCTAGAAGCTGATGACTTCCCAGCTTCGCGACTGCGCCAGACACTCAGTTCCTCCGAGTCCGGAGCTACCACACTCGCGACACGGTGGGCACCACAGAATACTTCCCTCAACTCTACACCCTTGTGGAGCTGCGAATATCCCTGCGACGCTAGAACGGTGCCACCTCCTTACAGCACCGTTATCATGCATCTCATTCACACGATCGATGTTGTTGTGAATGTCAATTAACTTAATCATCAAGGGCTGGCGAAAATGTACAGTATATCTATGCTGCAAGACACAATTAGGTAGATTTGACGGAGAAGCCGGTGCATAGAACATTGAAGATGGTCCACCTGACGGTGAGGTTGGTGATGGACAGACAACGCATGAAGCAAACGCACTCGCTTCTCCATAGCCAATCATCGTTTAGTGAGTTGTGGCTCAATGGGGTATGGCTGCTCGGTAATAAGTTGAGTAGGACAATTTCCTCAAGTCAAGTAACTGTCATGGTGCTGCTGAGAGACATCCCACTTCTCAGGCACTCGCAACGTTTATGGGACGTTGCTCCTGTAGTTATCCTTGAGGATTATGTACGTTTTAGGAACTTTTAAGCATGTCTGGTTATTATAAGCTGCATCTAAAGCTTTTGGCGCCGCCTTACGTCAGCAGTGTGATTATACGAGCATGAGAACGAGTGTCGCAGGAGCGTTGCTGGGCTCAATGACCCTTGTTCACCCGGATCTCTTAGACAAGATTGAGTGGCTCACATTCTCAACTAGCTTGTTTACCTTCGCATGGTCGTCGCGCATTGCACTATATTTTTGTCACTCTCCCTCTCTCCTTCTTTAAGTAATAGCTCATATATCTGGTTTGTTTGCAGTTGTTGATACATCACGCTACTCGTGTGTCAAATATGATTGTAGAACTGCATAGTCACTAAGGAGAGAAAACAATGCATATTCGTGATTTACCCCGAGAACGCTCGGCATTTTTCAATGGGAACGTTTCAAAAAGTGCTGCTCACATAGGAGATGGATGTTTCCTTTTTTTTTATTAAGTTAAGTTGGGAAATTGTTTAGTCCGCCAGCTCTCTTGATCAAAGGCATTTCGTGAAAAGTCTTCCAGTCTTGATAATGGCCTCTGTACAGCCAGAAAAATTATTCTTGTCTATAGGCTTAAATTTTGTTCGTATTGGCTTCTGTTAGAGTTGCGTTTGCAGTCGTAGAACTTTGCTAAGTATAGGACGTATTCGAAAGACATCAAAATCATTTATCAGCTCTGGATGCTGTCCCCTGCGCATTGGAGGCACAGCAATCATACACATAGCGAGAGAGAATTAACAGGTGGTCTGTGGGTGTACACCTGTGGAGAGTGTTCACATGTCATTAAGGCCATGCTGCAGCAACAAAATTTTTCTCAGAGAATAAAAAAGAAAGACGCCGGCTTAGCACAGTTTGTACCCAAGATATTTGAAGGAATTCTAATATCAGAAATACAGTGTGCGTTACAAATTAAGCTTATGGTAAATACTATTGGTTAATAGATGACACTGCTGCAAGATTTTTGGAGCGAGGTGAAAAGTGAAATGTTCAGTTTGGAAAATATGGACAAGCTGAAAGAGTGAAAA
>LQNS02000138.1:13597872-13613274 GCA_001587735.2 Parhyale hawaiensis
GGCAGGCACTGGGCTAGGCAGCCGACAATGTCGTGCCTAGACTGTTGGCTGCGCTTGACAGTGAAAGTCACGCAGGCAGGCACTGGGCTAGGCAGCCGACACTGTCGTGCCTAGACTGTTGGCTGCGTTTGACAGTGAAAGTCACGCAGGCAGGCACTGGGCTAGGCAGCCGACAATAACGCATTTGATGGCTGCTGACAATATAATTGCCTAATGTAGGGTAGAATTGTTACTTTTTTCTATATTATTTGCTGGGCTATCGCACTAGAATTTATGTAAAGAAATTAAATGCTGGGCTTCACCAAGAGTTTCTGATTGACAACTGTATATCACTTTAACATATATGTATCATATTCATTTTGTCATGCGAATTATTCTTCATTTTTGTATGCTATATGGAATGATAATAATGAATGGAAATCTACATTTTAATATGTAGACAGGGGCGTAACTAGGGTAGATAGGGGCGTAACTAGGGTAGACAGGGGCGAAACTAGGGTAGACAGGGGCGTAACTAGGGTAGACAGGGGCGTAACTAGGGTAGACAGGGGCGTAACTAGGGTAGACAGGGGCGTAACTAGGGTAGACAGGGTCGAAACTAGGGTAGACAGGGGCGTAACTAGGGTAGACAGGGGCGTAACTAGGGTAGAAAGGGGCGTAACTAGGGTAGACAGGGGCGATACGCTAAATATGAAGTGAACTTCGTGCTGATCAATTGAGTTCCAACGGCATGAGGCCCGGACCACATGTGCTCGGGGGCAGTCCGTGTATGAACGAATAAGAGCACATTCGATTGGGTCGATAAAGTCGATCTAAGCCAACTTTCTTGATTCAACTTGTCCTGCCAAGCAGAACTCCCATTAGGAATTTCGATTTCATTACTCTGAATCGTGATGTTGGAATTAGAAACAACATTTCGACTATGTTGAGTTGACTGAAAATTCCATTTTACGGAGCTGGATTGAGTTCTTGGAATTATCGCAGGTACCGTAAAATGGAATTACTTTGTCCGCCTGGGGTCACATTGTCCAGTCACATTTTTCCAATTTGCATAAAATGGTCAGACGTGCGAATCAGCATATACGTAGTTCACTTCATTTACTTACCCTCTAACAAGTCGTATACCTTGTCTTTTTTTTTAGAATTTGAAAAATCCAGCTGGACAATGTTACCCCAGGCGGACAAAGTAACCTCACGTTACAGTATTTGATTAAGGGTCAACGCCTGAAACTGAAACGAACATATGTGTAGCTTCGGATAAGTTAAGTAGAGTAGGCTTGGTCTAGATTGACTTTAAAGATCCAATCAACCGTGTCATTAGAGGTAATAGTTCGACAGCCCTTATAAACGCACGTTTGAAAGGAACAGTTAACATGTGCATGACGATTAATATAGGTAGAAGCAGACTCAAACTAGAGCACTCTGAGAGCGTATACCTCCGCCAAGTGAGGCAACGGTAGCAAAAAATTCAAATTGGTTCTGAAACAACAATTTTCTTTGTATAAACTCCAAAATCTAATCATTTGTGCCTTTTTATATTTATAACAACTTGTTCAATTTTCTTGAAGATCCGCTCATAACTTTTTGAGTTATGCTGTTAACAAACGTTATGACTAACATAAGTCAAACATACAAACGAACAAACCGGTCTGTACCCAAATTTGATCATTTAGTCTTTTAACATTACTAACAAACCCTATAAATTTCATAAAGATCCATTCATTATTTATTGAGTTATTGTGCTAACAAGCATAAAATTAAAAACAGTGACAAACGAACGAACGAACGAACAAACGGATCATCACCAAAATTTGGTCATATACTCTTTGTTATATACCCAACAACTCATTTCAATTTTATCAAAATCCATCCATAACTTTTTGCGTTATAGCATTCGAGAAAAATGAGGCAGACAAACAAACAAACGGATGGACATATCTTTACCAATAGTTAATCATTTGCTCCTCCTAACATACCGAACAATCCCTGTAAATTTCATCCAAATCGGTTCATAACTTTTTGAATTATCTTGGTGACAGACACACAAACATAAGACAGACAAACACGACGAAAACATTACCTCCTTGGCGGAGGTAACTAGAGCACTCTGAGAGCGCGTACCTCAGCCAAGCGAGGCAACGGTAACGAATAATTCAATTTGGCTTTAAAACCATAATTTTCGTTGTATCAACTCCAAAATCTAATCATTTACGCCCTTTGATGGTATAAACAGTTTATGCACTTTTCATAAAAATCCGTTCGTAACTTTTTGAGTTATGCTGCTACACGCAGAAAAATGGTTGTTTGCCATTAAGCAAAATTTGTTAACTGTAAACTACCTTGTCGTTTGAATTTGCGTCAATGCACATTGTCGTTTGTGATGAAAAAGAGCGTTGTGATGAATAACCGTGTCTTTTACGATTAATTATTATTGCTCTGTAGCTAAAATATTACGTCGTTAGTGATAAGAAACCAGGTGTTTTTTTTTTTTTTTTTGTCGTAAAGAACACACTTTTCCGCGTGTAACACAATTAGCACAATTTAGTTTTCGTTTGAAAAATATTGAAATTTCATATAATGAAAGCTTTTGAAGATTCTTTATTTCATTCTACTTCAAGATTAGGCTATGGTCTCGGTGTCGCCTGATAAATTTGTCTGCCGCTCTACAAACGTACCTAACGTTGGAGTCAACTTGACCGCAACTTTTCCTGAAACTAGGAAACTCTCATGCACTGGTTCATGCTAAAATAAAAAAAAAAAAATGTCCGCTACACCCAGAAGAGTTTAGTTCTGTTGTCAACCAGATTTACAAAGCTAAGGTGCCAAAGATTCAATGGTATATAGGAAGCATTGAAAGCAGGCGTCCAACTTGGAAAACGCTAGTCAAGTTGACGACTCATCCCAACTGGCAAGCTCGCACGTCCTAGTTCGTGCAGCAGATAGATGCTTTTTGATTTAGATATCAATTGCTTATATAGAAAAAGGCAATAGTTCTACCCTCTGTTGGGCAATTGTATTGTCGGCAGCTATCAAAACCGTCAATGTCGTCTGCCTCGCCAAGAGCCTGTGTGACGTACACAGTCGGCTGCGCAGGCTACAGTCTAGGCAGCCGATATTGTCGGCTGCCTAGACACTTCCTTGATTTTTTATTCGTCTCTCTGACTTTTAACAACATAACTTAAAACGTTACGGACGGATTTTCAAGAATTCTACAGGAACTGTTGGGAAAGTCGAAAAGAATATATGACCAAGTTTTGATGATGATCCGTACATCCGTTCATCCCTCTGTCTTCCAGTCTGTCGTTTAGCATTGGATAGCTAGGCGGTGGTTTGCGCCCTCAGAGTGCTGCGATTGTTTTCATCTTTTCAGCGCTATAAATACATACAATCGGTTGATAGTGTAAGCATTGAGCCCGTGACCAAATAGAATTTGTATATTTATGTACTTGTCTTTTTTTGGACCGTCATGTGATAATGACACATTTTACGAAGACGAGTCATCACGCTCATCATGGAGCCAAACTATAGAGAGGACTGAAGTAATTCGTCTGCTCCCATCTGTTAGCACAACATAAGCGGAGAACTTCTGTGATTTGAGGAAATATTTTGTAAGCCTGTCTCTGGTAAAGCAGTCCTTTATTTGAAATAATGAGTTTCATCCCTTTAAGAATAATTCTTAATTTGGAATTTTTGATCTCGTATTCCAAGAACTTGACCTTATGATTAGGTAAAATGAGTATAGTTTTCAGGTTCAGGGCAAAAAACTCATATATTAACGAGACCCAGTCAGTACACATCAGCGTCTATCATGAAGTGGTTTGAAGTTTATCCTGCCATATGAACGGATCCAAGACAAGCATATGCACTTCTTAGCCTCGGCGCTGCATGCTCTCACCTTCTCTAAGTCGAACCCTTATTTCTGTACCAAACGAACCTTGCGCAGACAATGTGCCCACTACTTCAAACTAGCTGAATGTACATACTCTCCCCGGTGACTAGCTGTCACTCGTATGTATTTTTTTTAGGTCAATCGTTTCGCTCAATCGTCTTCAATTTGGATGAAGTGCCCTTGAACTTAACTCTTCATGATAATGGCTCTTATCCTAGTGGTTAAGATCTTTTATACATGGAACAGTTGTTCTCATATTCCTGTCATGAAGGCAACAAGGTATTTGGGAAATTATAATTGATTACTACACATTGAAACATAAAAGATTAGACTGGAGCAGTTAGTGAGGGGCTGCATCAGGAAGCAAAGAATGCAACGGGAGGACTCAACAGGACTAAAATAAGACTTAGCCGTGATCCCACGTAGCAAATATACATCACATCGACGAGTCGAAGTATTCGAGTTTTTGACCTCAGGCCTTCGTATGTTGTTTTCTTGAACATATCGCCGTATTTTTTACGATTTATTTCATTCAATCTCTCACTTATGACTGGCCAGCTACTTGAGCTGCAAAATATCGTAAAATGTTGTCGCCTTGCAAGTACAGAAAGTTCGAGCAATGGCTAAACTGTTACTGTGGTTTCTCTCGCGTACAGAATTGGCTATAATGGTGCTTTTATTTGTTGGCGAAGAATAAATATGTTCTGTGAAGAGCACTGTGAACTGAATATGAAGTGTATATTAGGCTTCAATGAAGAAGAAGTTAAATCAATGTGGCAGAAAGGGAACATATTCGGAGCTAATGCTGTGAAAGTTTCCACCAGCATGCACGCAATTTTCTATAGATAATTACTAAATTAGTATATATTATCTTAATTTATTTATACGCTAGAGATAGATTTCGCAATTTAAGACGATTTTTCTGGTTAAATTAGTCAAAAATACTCCAAGGCTGTTCAACCATAGATACGTCGATGATGCTAATTTCTCATTAGTCCTCCTTCCTGGGCTGCACTGTGGCTGAAATGCACAAGTTGCAGAGTTCAGCCAAAGTCTGCATTGTTCGGTGATTGTTGCGATGGTTTTCAACAGTAAGCGCGCCAAATACGACGTCACTCACTAGCGCGTAACCTAAAGTTAACCATTGCAAAGTTAATTATAAGTGAGTAACCTAAACAGCGAACAGTTCAAAATATCATAGGAGGAAAAAAGAATTTATAAGAACCACAGCTCTGCAACGGCCTATAGGTCCTTCTATTGTTGGTTTGTTGGTCAGCCAATTGTTATCCGCCTGTTGGTCGTTCTATTGTTGGTTTGTTGGTCAGCCAATTGGTATCCGCCTGTTGGTCCTTCTGTTGTTGGTTTGCTGGTCAGCCAATTGGTATCCGCCTGTTGGTCCTTCTGTTGTTGGGTTGTTGGTCAGCCAATTGGTATCCGCCTGTTGGTCCTTCTGTTGTTGGTTTGTTGGTCAGCCAATTGGTATCCGCCTGTTGGTCGTTCTATTGTTGGTTTGTTGGTCAGCCAATTGGTATCCGCCTGTTGGTCGTTCTATTGTTGGTTTGTTGGTCAGCCAATTGGTATCCGCCTGTTGGTCGTTCTATTGTTGGTTTGTTGGTCAACCAATTAGTATCAGCCTCTTGGTCCGTTTATCGTCAATTTTCCAATCTAATTTACTTCCTAGCGTTGCGCATTGCTCAAAGCGAAATTTCTTCCAGAGAAATGCATTTGTGATATCGGTAGAGACGAATTTCAACAGTTTTATTGATTCTATACATAAGATCTATAGCCTCATATGACTCTCTACTTAGCGAAGGTCTGCTGTTCTTAGTGCTATTGTAATCTATTTTCATAGTTAACAAGCTCAGCACAGAGCGAATTCAGTGTAAGCCTTACAAACTAAATGCTTTTTCTGCATTTACAGCGTTTACATATATACAATCCAATTACGAAAAGAATATAAGAGTATTACATTTTACAACCATGTATAAGTAACGACAATAGTTATGGTTTATTTCGAGTACGGCTAGTGAACCAAGCCATCTAGAGAAATTACAGTACCTCTGGTGGATTCCTACATCAGCCATAGGGAGCGCAAAGTGAAACAGCTCCGACTGTATGAAGGACCGAATTGCGTTACGGTGATGTGGCCATCAGTTTGTTACGGTGATGTGGCCATCAGTTTGTTACGGTGATGTGGCCATCAGTTTGTTACGGTGATGTGGCCATCAGTTTGTTACGGTGATGTGGCCATCAGTTTGTTACGGTGATGTGGCCATCAGTTGGCTCAGCGTATTGAGTGAAAATAATTTTAGTGCCGTAAAGTCAAGTGCATTGCTTATGAGCTTCAGTTTACTTTTATGGATTAGCTGCGCTTCATAGATTTCTATGTGATCTTGAGCTGTAACATAATACATTACGTTAGTGTAAGCATACAGGACTTCGGAAAGGATTGCAACCATGAACATTTCTGAGTGAGCATAGATTGAGCCTTAGTTTATGTGGTTGTCAAGTCTGCATTCCGACATCCTCCCCGTCAGCTCCATGTAACAAGTTCCCATGACCTGAACGGTATCTGAACTTTTCCCTAATTAATTTTGAGCGTTTCCATGACCCATAACTTGCCCGGAACTTCACATTGAGTGTTCATTTCACTTCTTTAATCTATATCCCAGGTACTGATCGCATATCGATTGCCTTGCAGCCGGCCAAAAACTCAATCCTGCTCGGCAATAAACCCTAAAACTCGAGCCTTAGCGGTGACTCGAATGCTTAAAATTGAAGTACGTAAACTGTAACTGAAAAAAGCTAAATAAATGCCTAGCACTATTATTTTTTATTAAATTGTAGTAAGCAGTTGCCAATTAGCACTATAGGAGGTACCTATTGAATAGGAAACAAATCGCAGACATGGTTTATGTACATACAGTCCCGTTTTAAGTATGTAGGGCATGCTTCATTGGAGGCCAAAATTCAGCTTTCCATGGCTTATTTAGTGCGAAACTTCAGCTAGGCAGAAGCGGTGGCTTCGACCCGTTGATCTGAGTTTCATGCATTGACCCTGAATCAGTTAGCCTTAAGACTTTCAAATCATGAATCTTGCTCCGTAAAATGGAGTTTTGAGCAGGCTCAGTGTAGTGGTGTTGCAGCCCGTTTCCAACAGATAAATCATGACTTCTGTCTGAAGTTTCGGATAAGTCAAGCCTCGAGTGCTTGATTTTGGCGCGCAATGGAGCACGTCCATATACATAGTCTGGCTATAGCTTGCTGTTCTTAGAAAGTATTATCATGTTAACAAGGTTCACATGCAAGATCGGGCTCCTGCACTATTATCAATAGGTACTAGTAAATACTGTAGTAACGTGTCGACACACAGCGCTACGGACTTTAACGGTTACAAAAATGTGTATACGTCTTTTTAGTAGAGGTTTGGCTGGAATAAACACGAAACGCATGCACACACTGAGAGTACGGTATGATAAATTCCTAGCTATTGCATCAGTCACTAAGTCACACGCGTACGAAATGCGTATGCTGAATGTTCTGTGTACAAGTGCATGCTTTTTTCGCTAGAGAACAGGATGATCAACTATACTGACGATTCCATTTTGATTACAGTGATACCTGCCCCCAGCATGCGTAATGTTGCCGCCCAGTCTCTGAATAGGGACCTGCCAGACATTAGTGTATGATGCTCAGCCTGGAGTATGAAGCTGAAAGTCAGTAAGACAAAGTTTATGCTTGTCAGTCGGTCTCGAACACTTTTACAGCAGCATATACATCTCAAGATAGATGACACTATGCTCCAGGGGTCTAGGTGCTTGGAGATTCTCGGTGCTGTCTATGATGAGAAGCTTACTTTTGAACCGCATATTAATTAGGCGACTGGTGTCACGTGCTTCCAGTATGATTGGGCTCCTGCGTAAGTTAAATTCTGTATTTGGGACAAAGAGGAAGTCCGCAGATGATTTTATGCTTTTTTTTGCTGCCTCTGTTGAAGTATTGCTCACCGGTAGGGGCCTCAGCTGCAGACAATCATTTGCGTCTGTTGGACCGACTTGTTAGTTCAGCCAGCAGGCTGTGTGCTGAAAGCAATCTGGTGAATCTGTCCCATAGGAGAGAGGGGCCTGACTCGGTATGTTTTATAATGTGTAAAAAAATGGCAGACTTTGGTTGTATTCTTCTGTCCCTGCCCTCAAAGTCTTTAGGAGAATGACACGTGCTGCGATTCAGGCGCAGTCTTTTACTGTAGAGAATGTTGGATGCCGAACTCGCCAGTTCAGTCAATGTTTCTTGCCCTGGTCTGTTTCGGGTTGAAATTCAGTGCCGGCATCAGCTTTTGGTCGTGTTGGCCTGCAGAGGTTTAAGTCAGCTTTAATGGCTTTTTGTTTGATTTCCTTTAGCAACGTTTCGGGCTTCCCGGTGTTGCATAATGCTTTATTTGGGTTGTACGTCCTATCCGTGGCGGCCCGACCGTGAAGCTTTATTAATAAGCAAGTCCAAGAACTGGAAAGCATCCGGACAAGATATGGTGCAAGGCTACTGGATCAAAACTTTCACAACGCTGCACTCCAGAATTGCTGCACAGCTCAACCACTGCCAACAACGCGGAACCGTGCCCACATGGATGATCACAGGGAAGACGGTCCTAATCCAGAAGGACAAGGCAAAGGGCACGGAGGTCAGCAATTACCGCCCAATCACGTGCCTCCCCCTTAAGTGGAAGGTGCTGACGGGCATAATCTACGAGAGAGTCTACCAACATCTAGACTGAAAGAAGCTCCTACCCGAAGAACAGAAAGGATGCCGCAGGAACACCAGGGGAACGAAGGACCATTTGCTCGTCGACAAGCTCCTCACGAAAGATACCAGGAGCTAAAAGAAAAATCTAAGCATGGCTTGGGTTGATTATAAAAAAGCCTTCGACATGGGCCCTCACTCCTGGATCCTGGAATGTCTGGACATCTACGGCATTGCCGGCAACATCTGCAATCTGATCGCGACCACCATGCCCAACTGGAAGACCCAGCTCACAAGCGCCAATAAACACCTCGGCGAGGTGAGCATCAGACGTGGAATCTTCCAGGGCGACTTCTTATCTCCACTACTCTTTTGCCCTGACCATGATCCCCCTTTCCGAGACCCTGAACAAGGCAGTATTCCCAAGATATCAATAAGCAGTTCGGTGTTAGCAAATGCGGAGTTCTTAAGATCGAAAGGGGAGAGGTTACTGCGTCCGAGGGAATCACCATCGAAGAAGGTACCATCAAGGATATCGAGGATTCAGGTTACAAGTACCTGGGTGTCATGGAGTACAACACCATTCTCCACAGAACTATGAAAGATTCCATTCGGAAGGAGTATCTCACCCGACTCAGGCTCATCCTGAAATCACACCTGCATGGAGGCAACACCATCAAGGCCATCAATACCTGGGCCGTTCCCGTAGTCCGATATTCTGCTGGCATTATTAACTGGACCAAGAAAGACTGCACCGACATGGACATCAAAACCAGGAAGCTTATGACCATCTTTCGAGCACTGCACCCAAGATCGTGCGTAGACAGACTTTATCTCAACAGAAGAGATGGGGGCCGTGGCCTCATCAGCGTCGAGGACTGCGTCGAAGCAGAAAAACGCGCTCTCTCCCAACACTTATGAGGGAGCGACGACCAGTGGGCACGCTGCTTAATCGAGGCGAAGTTGCTGAAAGAGACCGAAACAGCTGACCAATTCAAAGAGCGACGGCGCCTCGATCGGACTAACAAATGGAAGAGCATGAAGATGTCCGGCCAGTATCTCGAAGCTGTTCAGGACAATATCGCACCAAACTCTTGGAACTAGCTTCTGAGGGGTGAGCTGAAACGGGAAACAGAAGGCACCATCCTGACAGCTCAAGAACAAGCCCTCAGAACCAGGTATATTCAAAATAAGATCGACAGAAGAAACGTCCCTACTACCTGTAGAATTTGCAGGAGCTCGGAAGAAACCATCAACCACGTGATAAGCGAATGCGGAGTGCTGACGCAAAAAGGAGTACAAGCGCAGGCACGATAAAATGGCTCGACGCCTTCACTGGACCCTTCTGCGGATCCATAACTTCCCGGTCAGTGAGGGGTGGTACGAGCAGGAACCCGCGCTCATAGTTGAAAACGAAGCCGTGCAAATCTACTGGGATAAACGGATGGAAACTTATCGAGTACTTCACAGCAACCGACAGGACATTGTCGTCAAAGACAAACAGGAGAAGTCTGCCAAACTGATCGACGTCTCAATCCCCTTAGACTCCAGAATCATCGACAAAGAAACTGAGAAGAAGGAAAAGTACCCTGACCTTGCCATCGGACTCCACAGACTGTGGCAGATGAAGGTCGACGTCGTTCCATGGGTCATCGGAGCTCTAGATGCAATGTCCAAGAATCTCAAGACAGCCCTCAAGACAGCTGAAGTGCGGCCATCTCCTTCCAGGAACCCTCCAGAAGAGCGCTCTGCTTGGAAAAGCGCACATCATTCGCAAAGTGCTCTGAGTCTTAGGTCGCGGGATGTGACCCGGCGCCAGAGTGTTGAGCTGAACATCGCTCAACCGATCCAATTTGGGTCGTGAAATTCCCATGGTAATAATATTAATAATAACTAACACGTTTCATACAAATAAAAGCTTTTTTACAGACCAGAAATGAGTTCGTTCTTGACACAAAATTATTCCTATTAATACACAAATATTAAAATACACGTGCTGTTTACAGCCTGTAATCTAGTAGGCTAGTACTTGTGTAACAGTACTAGCAGGATAGTCATGCTTGAGGTTGTCCATCGTCTCCAATGATGGCGCTGGCGCCTCTACGACAGTTGCGTATTTGCAGTCGATGGGTGCGTGCACTGGTGGCTAAAGAGACCAATCTGAGATCCACACTGACGTCCGCACCCAGGACCCGGGGATCGGGTGCGGGCGTCCCAGCCGGAAGTCGTGTCATTTCATGTCTCCTGCACCGACGCTCCTCCCTACGTCTCGCGCTCGCCCTCGAAGTGCGCCGAGCCCAACCTACAGACGGAACGCCACTCTTACCGGTCAGCAGCAAGCGCCCCAAGTTGTGTAGGATCGATGTTGAAGTCTCTCAGTGCACCCTTCGCGTGATCCTTGAAGCGCTTTTTAGGGCAACCTACAGTGCAGTCCCCCACGCTCAGCTGACCGTAGAGAGCCAGCCTCGGAAGACGGAAGTCAGGCATCCGGATGACGTGTACCACATAGCGAAGCTGCCGTTCCAGTAGCATACCTTAATGCTGGGTGTCCCCACTTGACTCAGAATTTCTGTGTGCGTTATTTTGTCTCGCCAATCAGGCGCACGATCTGCTTCACACACTACATATGAAATGCTTCAAGAAGCTTTAACTGGTGGCGATACAGTGCGCGTAGAGGAGGACACTGAGACAAACCGCACGATAGACGGCTGCATTGGTATCAATTCTAAGATTATGATTTGATATTACTAGACTTTGAATCTTAGTAAAGGAGCTCGAGGCTTTATTGATGCGCTTACTTACCTCAGTGTCGAGTGAGCAGTCAGCTGTTACCATATTGCCGAGGTAGCTAAATTCATTTTGAATTTTAAGCTCCTTACCTGCAACAGTCAACTGGGGAACGTTTGGTGGTGTGCCGTTATGCCACTGGAAGATGACCTCGGTCTTATCGGTATTGACCACTAAGCCAAGCGCAGAGTAAACCTGGTGCAAGGCGCAAGCTGGTCGGTGCGGACTGGAGATCAGCAGGGGAGTGAGCAACAAGCGCGCAGTCGTCCGCCTACTGAAGCTCACAAATTGAAGTTTTAGACACCTTTGTCTTCGCCTGCAATCGGTGGAGGTCGAAGAGGCTTCCGTCGAGCCTGTACGTCATTCCGACACCCCTGTCCGCCCGGAAACTCCTAAACTAACTTAAACAAGCACATAGTAGATAAGGTATGCCCAGAATCCCCGTGTGGATTTAGGAGAGGGCGCGGTACAGTCGATATGATGTTTGTGGCTCGTCAGCTGCTGGAAAAGTGCGGTGACCAGCATAAGAACTTATCCATCTCTTTCATCGATTTGACCAATGCGTTTAATACAGTCAATCGGGAAATCCTGTGGCGCGTGATGAAGTTCGGCTGTCCACGTAAATACAGTGCCGTCGTACGAGACTTTCACAGCGGCATGAGTGCGAGTGTTGTCGTTGGTGGTGAGGAAACGCATTCGTCTATTGTGGAGGTGAAGCAGGGCTGTGTTATAGCGCCCGTGATTTTCAATATTTACCTGGCGGCTGCTACCTGCTTATTCATGATAGTCATACAACACTAATTAACTGTTGAACTGATGACTATGAAAACAGTATAAAATTTCATTGTATTCGTAACCAGTGCGTGCAGAGAGCGCATACCTCCCCAAGTAAGGCAATGTTAACGAAAAAAATTAAATTGGACCTGAAACCGCGATTTCCTTTTCTTCGTTGCCAACATTTGGTTATTTGTGCCGTTTAACATTAGTAACAGTTTCTGTCATTTTCTTGAAGATCCGTCCATAACTTTTAGAGTTATGTTCAGACAAACGCTAGTCAAACACACCAACGGATGAACCTATCATCACTAAGAAATTTGGTCATTCGTATCTTTAATCATTGCTAACATTATTCCTGTGAATGGCACAAACATCTGTCCATAACTCTTTTGGTTATGTTAATTAATTGCTGACAAACATAAAATTAAACATAGAGGCAAACTAGCACAAGGACAAACAGATAAAAAAAATGGGTCATTTGCTCTTCGTAACGTTCCTAACAATTTGCGTTAATTTCATGAAGATCCGTCTTTAATTTTTTAAATCATGTTACCACGAAAAAATAGGCAGACAAGCAAACTAACAAACGCTTGAATGGATCATCACCAAAAGTTAATCATCTGTTTCTCCTAACATACCCAACATTCACCGTAACTTTCTTAAAGATCCATCCATAACTTTATGAGCTATCTTGGTGACAGACAAACTAGCGAAAAGAATAACAAGTACTGTAGATCGTCTCGTGGCGTAAGACCATGACCCGCGGTGGGGGTAAACTTAACGTAGTCATTTTTGATGAACAATGTTAGGGCACAGCTCCAATCCCTGAGCAGATCTTTAATAATAACATAGGAAACTAGAACGTCTCGTGGCGTAAGACCATCACTCGCAGTAGGGGCAAATTCAACGCAGTCATTTTTTATTAACAAGTTTGGGGCAGGCCAGAGACTAGCTCTTTATTAATATCATAAGAAAAATATAACGCCTCACGGTGTTAGACGATCTGCCGCGGTGGAGGAAAATTCAACGCCGCCATTTTTATGGCCAGCTAGGTCTAGTTTTTTTTTTTTTTTGGCATGGGTCATATTTAGCTCAGCCCACCGAACTCCCTACAAAAAATTATGATATTTGTTTGTTTTCCAATTGGGAAAAATAGCCGGCAACCTCAAAAAGCCTAAACTAACCTATTGTAGGTTAGGTTAGGTTCCTATGAGGTCGTTAGCAGGCTTATAATGACGCTGGTTATTTTCTCCCATATATAGGAAAACGAAGGGAACTGACTAGCGCTATATCTCGAAAACGAAGCATTTCCGCAAAAATTGGTATTTATGAAAAACGTCTTAAAATGGCTTCTTTAACCCATGTAAATTACCAAAACATCAAAAATTGGTGCCGCACCTAAAATGCATATTTACCAAAATTATGAACATTGCTTAACTCCTTCGACCACTCCTGAGTGGACAGACATATTTACAAAAATATATATATGTATGCAAACATACTTAAATCTTAAACGAAAATGTTATCACCTCTCTCACTTCGTTTGCGGGTGATAAAAATAGAGCGCCTCGTGGCGTAAGACAACCTGCAGCGGTGGAGGCAAATTCATCGCAGTCATTTTTCATGTCCAACTAGACCTAGTTTTTGGCATGGGTCACAAGGTCAACCCATCAAACTCCCTACAAAAAATATTAACGTTGTTCAACTACTTCGACCACTTTTTGGGTGGACAGACAAATATCTAGCCTATATATATATATCTTAACGAATCTTATTTTACAAATCAGTTGCTGCCTACGCTTACAAAGAATATATACTTATATTTACAAATATATATATATATATATCTACTTGAATCTTCACACAGAAAACAGGTTAGTAATGTTGACAAAATTTTTATTCAGTTACGGCGTGTTGTTTAGAATCACTAAATTTTTGGTAATAGTGAACATACGGGGGAAAATGCTTCGTTGTAGCATCTTCATTGATCTTTAAGAAAGCTAGAGCCAAGAGCACCTTGACATTGTATTAGCAGTGTAAAGTGACATTCGGAGACGACAGAATTTATACAAATGCAGCGTCGTCCATCATATGCTACCAAGCCCGGTGTAACTGCTTTTCGCTGCAGGGGAGGAGGGTTCACTGGGGGAGTCTGGGATGTGCAGGCTGTGTGGACGAGAGGAGGAAGATCTTGGTCATATTCTTGTAAGATGCCCAGCATTGGCTGCCGAACGACTGGGGGCCCTGTTGCTGGGTAAGAAGGGAGCGGAGGAGCAGATGCTGCGTGAGCTGTTGTTCAATGTTCAGGATGCGGAGAGAAAGAAGCGCGAGTTATATGGACCGTGGCGCAAACGGGAACTGCTCATGAAGCCTGTGATGTCGGGATAGAAGCAACACCCACTGAAGAAGGTGTAATCCGACGAAAAGGATAGTCCTTCGCCTTCATCGCCTCGCATCGCTACATTTTCTTTCAGTTAATAATCAGTTGAAATACATGGTTATTATTACGAAACTTGGTTCATGTAATGAATAGAATGGTAACGGTAACTAGATTTTGGTCAATATAAAGAAATTACGAATTTGTTGATAAATACGAAACCTTCTATCGTAATTTTTACTAAAATTCGTAAATACACTAAATTCTTTAGCGAAAAAGTTTGAGTTATTTTCACCAAAAATTTGGTTGGCTTATAGCTAACCAAAAAAATTGGTGAACTCAGTCAAATTTCGGTGAATATAACAAAACTGTTCTCTGTGAGTTCAACGAAAACATCATCACCTCATCACCTCGTTCGCGGGTGATATTAAGGGCGACAAAAACATACTCTCCTTGGCGGGGCGGAGGTAATTAACTGTTTTATTACTTGATGATGCGTTGATGAAATTTATTTTGTAACTTGCTATATATATATAGCTCCTCACAACGTGTCACAAGCTGTGCAAGTTTTCACTGCAGTAAAATGGCAAAATTTGCGAACCCAAAAAATATGTGGAGCGTAAAATATGTAGAGCGCAAAATATGCTGAGCGTAAAATGTATGGAGCGCAAAATATGTGGAGCGCAAAATATGCGGAGTGCAAAATGTATATATGGAGCGTAAAATATGTGGAGCGCAAAATATGTGGAGCGTAAAATATGCGGAGCGTAAAATGTATGGAGCGTAAAATATGTGGAGCTCAATATATGTGGAGCGTAAAATATGTGGAGCGTAA
>LQNS02000138.1:13620978-13642722 GCA_001587735.2 Parhyale hawaiensis
GACATGTTTAATGTTTACATCAAATATCTACTAGTTGGACCTAGGAGTCGGAGTCGGAAATTCTGGAGGGCCAGGAGTCGGAGTCGGACCTTGAACCCTCCGACTCCGCAACCCTGATTAAACTTACCACACAGGTGTGTAAACTGTCATCACTCTAATCACTTCCTATGTTAGTAATTTCCTTTTCAAGATATCTCCCAGAGTCAACTCTCCACGTCCCTAAGCACATATCCACTGCTTTCTTTCTTCACTGAAGCATACTTAGTTTGAGTAAGGAGGCCCCAGGCTTAGGAGGGATAACTCCGCATTGAGGTAAAAATAGGGAGTGAATTGAAAATTACAGGAGTATAGGTGTAGGAGTGTACTCCTAACTCTTCAAAACTTCTCGAAGTCCTTACTGTGGGACCCAGAGAATTCATAAAGTTCAAACATCAGTTCAGTATCTGAGGTTATGTCAGTGTGTGTGCTTTCAAAATTTTTCAAAGTCCCTAAGGGGTGCCAAGAAATTATTCTTAAGTATAAACCCCTCTTTGGGTATCTGAGGCTAAGTGTCGAAAAACCAGTTCTAGCATTTTCTAAGTTCCAAAAGGGAACCAGGAAAATAATTCAAGTCTAAAAACTTCCTGAATATCTCAGGCAACACGTCAAAGGACCAAGTGAAAACTTTTCCAAGTCCCAAAGAGGAACAGAGAAATTTTTCTACGTCTAAAAAGGCACTGCTTCCTTTAGAGTTAGAGGTCAAATTGGATTCTCAGTAAAGATCAAGTTCTGAAACTGATATCCTGAACCTTTTCAGAGTTCTGCCCTAGCTGAGGAAAAGAGAGCTGGCGTTGGGATCAAGTTGGCTCGACCCTGATGAATGCATCTGGTGTTAGATCTAATAAGGCAGTAGCGGAAAGCGCCCTTAATCCTTTCCTGCCGGGGTCACTCAGACACCCCAACGGGTTCCCCGTGGCCGAAGGTTTTCCTCTGATAAAAGGTTACTTAACAGGTACAGATGCGGTATAGGCTACCTACCTATATACTGTTGGGAGCTCTGCTGGTGCAGCTACAGCAAAAAAAATCTGGAACAAAAAAATACAATGATCCAAAGAAGCCCACTAACTCTATCATTAACATGAGTCTGATCAACTCGGAATGATCCTGTTGACTGGAGAATGCCCAAGGCATGCGAGTTGTGGTGCAAAAAACAGAGGTACTCTGGCTACCACTCACCACTTCAAAAGTGTTCATTGGAACATTCTGACTTGTTTGATATCTATTGCCTAATTTGGAGCACTGGATCTCCCAGTCCAACAAATCACAAAACTTCTCCCTGCTTTGCTGTGGGTAGGTCAGTGCTCTGCGACAGAGGTACTGTGCCGGAGTGAGCCACTGCAAATATCCAGAATGTTGCAATGATATTTTTGCAGTGGTGAATGTAGGTGGAGTGAGTACCTGTGGAGTTTGCCAGAGTCCAAAGCCCTTCGTTTTATGATTTTGATTGATGGAAACGTTTGCTCGCAATAATAGTGAAGAGTCTAGGGAGACCAGGGATTATATAGAGGGCACGCCTGCTAGCCTATGACGTCATCTAGAAAAAATCCCAAGATTTGTCATCTACCCATCAGGTAAAAAACTAAAAAATTTACCAAGTCCTGCTGTTACCACCTTACGGTGTGAGACTTTGAAATTTTACTAGTCCCATTACTTATCCTATGAGGGCTCAAGACTTCGATTTGGTAAAGCCCTGAGCTTATACCTATACAAGAACAGGACTTCAGGCTTTTGACTTAGTGTCAAAAGAAAAAAAAAATACTCTCTAGTCTCTAGGGTAGCTACCTTTGTTAACGTTGAATGTGGTGACTCGGAACACCCTCCTGGATGAGAGACTGCCGGCCATCGTGCCGATGCCTCGAGTCGTAGTGCTGTCCGACAGAGGTACTCTGCCTACCTTTACCACTGCAAAAATATCATAGCAACATTTTGGGTAGCTATTTGTTATAAGTATCTACCTATGCTGCTACTTTGGATGAAAATAGGTACCTAAGGGAAATGAAAAATGTCATTTCAAAGCTGTTGTTTCTTGTCATGGATTAGCTACCAATTGCTGATGGCCCTTAGATCTGCAGCGGTCTGGCCAGCCTGATTCATACTAGGCAGGGCAGTGTGGTACTTAGCTAGTTGTTTTTGTTTGCACTTTCTACTAGTGTTGTACCAGTATATTTCTGTTACAGGAAACACAAGTGATCGGAAGAAACTCAAGACAAAATATACAGATATCAAGAAGAGAAAGGCAAGAAAAATCAAGATACGTCGTGACAAAAAGAGAAATCCCAATAAATATCACAGAAGTAAGTATTATTGTACACAGCAATATTGACAAATTTGTTATGACTTTCATTTGGTATTGACAATCCCCACATGGGATATTCTTGTAGACCCTACTCCTGTCAGAATATCTTTGGGCCTTAGCCTATGCCCCCAAGAGATTCTGAGTGATTTCCGCTGGGGTTGTTGCATCTGGCGGAAGCTCCTACTGGAATGTTTAGTTTGTGAAGTTGAGTAGGTTCTTTATATTTCCTCTTCATCCTAGAGGCAGGCCGTCTATCGAAGGGGTTTACCTACCTATTCCACTGTGCTCTTTCCTTCTCACGTGCGAAGGGCCGAGGAAGGGGCCGTCCACACGAGCGTCTTTCTTCGGTCTTCTTCTCCTTTTCCTCTTTGTCTCATTGAGATGCTTTGCACCTTGTTTCCCTGCCTGTAATAGTACACATGGCTGACTCGAGATAATGTGTCATTAAACTCTCGGTCGTCCTTGGTGCTTACCCCACAGCGACCGTGCTCAGCCTCACTGCTTGCATCACACTTTATTGTGGGTGCTGGGATAAACCTAGTAGAGTACTAGCTACTAACCAGGTAGGTACTTCTCTTATGGAATCAATGTACTTTCTTTGTTGTGATAGGAAGAATGAACTTATTATTGTGCAAAAAAAAGCAGCTCTCTTGATTTTGAGTAAGAAAGTTATTCTTGAAAGAAGTTGAAGCTGGTTTAAATAAATTTTTCAATTTACTCATTAACACTAAGCACAGTGTTGAAATTTTGTCTGTTGCGTGCTTTTTTCCATTGTCAATTGTATATGTAGTGTAGAGATATTGTCAGTGTTGGGTTCTATAGCTCCATGTAGCTAGCTACTGTATTTGTGCTCGCCTCGGCATGATTATTTTATAAGCTTAAAGTTTCTGGAACAGTTATTTAGACAATTTGTATTGAAAACAAATTCATAGTCTTCTATCCCTAGATGGTTGCCTTGACTGCAGTCTCGCCAACAGTCCTTAGGAAAACTAGACTAGTCTGTAAAATATGTGTGGGTACTAGAACCATTGAGTTGTTACTTCATTGAAATTTTACAGAAAAGGCAGATCCAGGTGTGCCCAATGCTGCTCCATTCAAACTTGCCATGATACAGGAGAAAGAGCGGTATTTGGAGGAGCAAGCTCAGACATTAAGTAAAAGTCGAGTTATCATTAATGAAGCACGAGCCAAGTGGAGGGAGGAGAAGATAGCTGTTAAGGTAAGGTTTTCTGTAGCTATATAAAGCCATCACAAGCATTGCAATAGCGTTGTTTAAGAGTTGAGATCCTGGATTTTAAGGAAAGGGTATTTGTTTATTGAACTAGATATAATACCTAAGCAAAGCACAGCCAAAGTGGAGGAAAAGGAATTGAATGTTGGTTGAGCTATTTTTTTTAATGGGAATTGATACAAAGTTTGTTTTTCAAATATACAGTTGAAATACAGTAGATGTAAAACGGTTTGATTCATCATACCATGCTCTTCCTTGCTTTCTGTACTTTTTTCTATTGATGTGTTAGCTGTCATGAACTCCTTGCTTCATGTGTGTTTGGTGGCTTACTGCTCCCGTGTGTGTGTTTTACATTTTGTTTGACACACAGCGTGTCTTCGTTTTTGTATTTGGATATCAGAAGTGTCTTTTTATAGGCCGAAATTAGAATAGGTAAATTGCAGTCAGTTGGGGCGTGTGAAAGTATCGCAGTAATAGACTCACCTCTAAGCTCAAGTCAACAGTGCAAGTTATAATCTGTATATAATGATGCACTTTGTTGGTTGCTTGCTCCCTTGGAACCAGGTAGATTTCTCTAAATCATCCTACATCGTTATCGATACCTCTAGTCTTCTGCTTGCAAGGGTTCTCTGACTTCGCACCGACTAAACGATTGCTTACCGACTACTTGACACTAACCACCTTTTGATAAGAACCGCGGACACTGATGCGGGAAAATAGCAGCTATCGAACAACAAAAAAATCCCCGACCAAAAGGAAGAAATTTGGTTGTGTTCCCTCCTTTTACGCCTCCTTGCATCCATCTCTCTGTCATGCTCTTTAGGATTTAGTTAAGGATATTTCCTGATCTCCAGCTCACTTGACACTGTCTAGGACTTAGCCCGGGGAACCTACTACTCTTTACTATCTGATCACTTCCACAAGTGGGATTCTTTTACAAATCACAACAATTTTGAGTTTGGTAATTCTATAAACGTTTCAAAAAGGAGAACGGGGATTTATCATTGTTTCGTTTTAAAGAATTTTCCAGATTGTCCGCCATGTCGCCACAAGGAGCGTCAGCCGATCCTGCGCTCCACCGGCCTGAGCGGCCGTCAGCCGAGGCGGC
The DNA here is from genome assembly GCA_001587735.2 of Parhyale hawaiensis. Lineage (NCBI taxonomy): Eukaryota > Metazoa > Arthropoda > Malacostraca > Amphipoda > Hyalidae > Parhyale > Parhyale hawaiensis. The sequence continues at coordinate 13,625,653 of LQNS02000138.1, forward strand.
GCGGCTGCCTGTCAGCCGGCTGGCGCTTTCCTCGGGGGTTGTGCTGGCCTACCTCTCCATGCCCCCTTGTGAAGACGGTGGGGCAGGTTCTCTGGTGTTTTCATCCTCCGATTTCAAATGCATCGACACTAATACTCCCGCCAGGCCTTTGTGCTTGTAACTAAATTAAACCCTTTACGTAATTGGCTAAAAAATACTTTAAGAAAAACTTTGTGTTAAAAAAACTTTTTTGTTAGAAAAAATGAAAATTTCTACCTGCAGGGTAGGCTGCAAGGAAACACACCCGACCTGACCGTTGGGTGTCCTCTTCTACTACCTGTAGAAGAGTTTAAGGTTCCGGGACTTGTCGCTAAGTCTCATAACACCGCTCTTGAGACTGCTGGGGAAGTTAAAAAAAAATTGTGTTAGAAAAAAACTTCTATCTGCAGGGTTTAGCCAGGACCACTCTTGACTTAAAGTTCTTCCGACCGAAGAGGGGGCTTTTGAGTCAGTTGTGTAGCCTACTACCTGTTTGAGAGTCTTAGGGTTCTCGAGGCTTGGCATTGCGCCCAAGCTTCCTGAACATCCCTCCCTCTTAACACAGCTGAGGAAGTTAAAACAAAAAAGAATTTTTTCCACACTTTGTCCTAGGCTTGTTCCGACCCAGTTATGCTGGGAACTCCGCTTCTCTCCCTGACTTTGTTTGTTCCCTGAGCTTCCTAAAAAAATTTCCTTCATGCTCTGTCCTGGACTTGTTCCGACCCAGGTATGTTGGGAACTCCGCTTGTCTAACTGGCTTGGTTCGTGCCTGAGCTTCCTCGTACTTATATAAAAACTTCAAATTTCTTCCATACGTTGTTCTGGGCTTGTTCCGCCTGGCTAGGCCGGGAAGTCGATGCTCCTCACCCTATGCCCTGCTCTTGTTTCACCCTGGCTCTACCGGGAGTTCTGCGCTGTTTGGTGTCTCGCGCTAGACTGTGAGAGACCTGTGGTGACGGTAGCTACTTGCACCTCTCTCTAGCGGGGCTCCTTCCCCCCTAGAAAGGCACGCGCTAGCGCAACCTATTAGCTCATTCATACAAGGCGATTACCTGGCAACGGAAGCTTACTTCATATACCGACGACGTTTGCCAATCGTTTCAGTAACCGAATGGTCGCACTGCGGTTACGGCCGTGCTTATTCAAGCCTCGAACATACGAAAATCACATTTCTTCCTAACAGTGTCGTGAACTTGTTTTGCCCGGTGACGTCGGGCCCATCTGTGACCTGAACTTGTTTCAGGGGGAGCTCTGCGCTGATCCGTGTCTCATGACAACTGCGAAAGTCCGATAGTGATACTCCTTCCACCTTACCTCAGCGGGGCTCCCGCTAGCAATGCAGTATAGCTGTGTCTCTTATCAACTGTTGCCCCTAACTGGTTTCACCCAGCTACACTGGAAACTCTCCTCTCCACATAGTTTGCCCTGTACTTGTGTCGTTCCAGCTACACTGAGAGTGCTGTACTGACTTGTCTCTCACAACAAAAGACTGATACGGTAACATGTCTAGTACCCGTCCATCATACTAGTAGCCGTCCACTTGGCACTAAAAAATTCCTGTTTGCAAACTAGCAGTGCTAGAAAGCCGTACATAGGCGTAAACTGCAGGTTAAGTAGTGCCGCACCATCCCTGAAAATGATGGGACAAAAAGAATGAAACAATAAAAATTGGTGGTGGTTTTCACATTTTTTCATACTTTTAGTGGAAAAATGTGAAACCACCATTTTTTTTTTGGGTCCGTCATTTTCCAGGATTTTGCGACACTACTTAGCCTACAGTTTGAGCCTGTGTACGGCTTCCTAGCACTACTAGTTTTCACACAGAAAGCTTTTTAGTGTCAAGTGGAAGACTACTAGCATAGTGGACGGGTACTATATATGTTACCCTAGCGATATCCTCGCACTACCTACCTCGCACCTTTCCTCAGCGGTGTTCCGCTAGAAATGCGCTCTATATCTCTTACCAACTGTTGCCCTGACCTGGTTTTACTTGGCTACCTACCCCGGAGACTCTCATCTCCACATTGCTTGCACTGTACTTTTGCCGTCCCAGCTACGCTTGGGGCGCTGCTCAGCTCGGTGCCTCGCACCTCAGTAATACCTTGTGTTAATAACCTATTCCTCTACTCAGCGGCATGCCGCTAGGAACGACTCTCACCAACCTAATGGGTCAATGTAATATGTAGCTAACCCGGCAAAAGTTTATCTTGTAATACGGTCAACTGTTCTCACCAAGCTATTTCCTTCACCTAATGGTCCCACGTCAGTTGCGAGATTGTAAACCCAAGCTTCGAAGGAACATATGAAGGCCCTATAACAATAGGGGCGTAAGCGACACTGTTTAAAGTATATAGGAGAGCCACTTAAAAGACAGTGCAGTTTTGTACTAAGGTACAAAATAATCAACTATGCATACGATGCCCCACCATTTCTATTCTGATTTGCGCCTTTCTGACTTCACAGAACGACAGGTCTCAATCTGTACCATCTGATGGTGCAAAAAATTACTTTTGAAAAACCTGCCGCTTACTACCTTACTCCTCTATTGTTCTAGGGCCCTCATATCTGTTCCAAATTGTGCCCGGAACCTTTGCGACCGGCTTTGCCGGAATTGCCCTTTGATTTGATCTTTCGCCTCTGAAGGCAAAAACATCTAATGTTACCTTGGCGCTACCCATCCCACCACTGCTCAGCGATTTCCCCACTAGAAACACTATCGCTAACACAACTGAATCGGTCAATCTTATCTGTTCTTACACGACTGCCGAGGTGCTACTTTACTATGTCCATATCGGCTTTGACTGAATTGTTCTCTCATCTCCTCGAACGAAGCTTATCCTTTCAGCCCTGCCAAAAAACGATCCTCAACGGAAGATGTAACTCCTTGATTGGGCTCGTTTTAGACGGCGACCCACCTTACCTCAGCCCTTATGTCTTCATCCACGAGAGTCTGCGTTGCCAATGCATCAGGCAGGGGCCCAGTGCTCTCGCATTCTAGCTGCCCTTAGATCTCGAAAACGCTAACACAGTAGCCCCAACAACTGTGTCCACACTCAGGACACTCATCACGTCCTAGTATCTCGAAATGGTTACATATACAGTATCTGACATTATTCTGGCATTTTTTTGACACCAGTCTGGCCACCCATTTCAAATTTTAAACCATTCCTTTCCCTTGCCCATGTACGTACCTATGGTCTCTACAGACCTGTTCTCGTAACAAGCCCTAGGCAGACTTTTCAGCCTCCGATACTCAGAACTTCGTTCAATAATTATGCCAACACCACACTTTAGCTGTTATAGCTAGAGCCGATCTAGCATGGCTGTCCCAACACCGTACAGAGGTGAACATTACCTTTCAGGTGGCAATTTCAGCACATACTTGCATGCTTGCTCCACACGACGGAAAGTGCCTATTTTGACCTCCTCTCAGAAGAATGAAAGCCCTAGACCTCTCTCCCATCTACGAATTCTGTTATCTGCCTGCAGTAGCTCCGCCAGCAGCCTTTACATTACCTGTTACGCTTCTGAGGCGACTCAGTTCTAGCAGAAGTTTACCGGCGGCTACCACCGTTCGTGATCTCGAGGCCTCAAAACCATAATAATTTCTTGGCACCAGGTCCAGAGCTTACGCACCACCTGTTGTTCCAACTTATAATAGGGCCATCAACTCTAGCCTTCAAGCTTTCCGACATACGGGTGCTGTGAGCGCTACTAATTCGATCGATCCCGGGCTCCACGTAGATGCCAGGGTTGCGGAGTCGGAGAGTTCAAGGTCCGACTCCTGGCCTTCCAAAATTTCCGAATCCGACTCCTGGTCCTCAAGATTTTCCGACTCCGACTCCTAGGTCCAACTAGTAGATAAAGTGAGGACATAAGGACATTAAACAAATTGTGGTAAAACTTTTGCACCTTGTACATTATTATTTGAGGAGGGGGCATGGGGAGCAAAATACTCAATTTTCTACCGATTGTTCTGAAATTTACATAGCGTATGTATTTTTGAAAAAGAAACACATTTTACTCCTACAATTTCTTTGCTTTAGGCCTTAGTTTTTGAGATAATGGAAGTACGGTGGAACCCCGTTTTCCCGGACAGCACGGGGGTAGGCCGTTCCGGGAAACTGAAATTTCCGGGAAAACGAGAAAATTTAAATTCCCGGAAAAACCCCGTTTTTCCGGACGTATGTCCGGCAAATTCAAACTATTTCCGGGATATTTTATGCCAGAAAAACCCCCGTTTGCTGCACGTTAATGAACGAAAATGAAACTACTGTGTGCAGACGCATACTGAACGAAAATGGCGGTGGTTGCCTTCCGATTCCCGTAAGAGACGCTGCGCAATAGGTGAATTTCAGTATCTGCGCTGCGTCACTTTCAGGAATTCTTCTGAAGGTCCGGAACTTCTGCCGGACTTTTTCCGGGAAATGCCGAAGTTTTCCGGTATTCCGGATTGGTTTCAGTTTCCCAGAACGTTCCTTGAATACCCCGGAAAAGTGAAAAAAGTCCGGGAAAACGAGAAGTCCGGGAAACCGGGTTCCGGGAAAACGGGGTTCCACTGTATATAGACTACAGTATAAAGATATAGTTACCTATGCATATTTTCTAACTTTCAAAAGAATAGAACTCAATGAGTTTTGCATGGTACAATAAAAACAATGACAGTTTTGGAATCCTTGAAACATTCTTAACAAAACTACTGAGCTGGCCTCTCCATTTTCTATTCTGTCCAATCACTACCTAACTAAAGTATAGGGGGAAAATCAGTTTTGGGCTGCATTGAAGAAAAGGGCTAAAATGAAAAATCCTGCTGTATAGTTTTCTTAGGAATGCTTGAAGGATTCTAAAACTGTCATTGTTTTTATTGTAGCATGAAAACTCAGTGAGTTCTATTCCTTTGAAATTTAGAAAAAATGCATGGGTATATATTCATATATAATTCTGTTATCTCAAAAACTAAGGCCTCAATAAAAAAATTGTGGAGTAAAATGTGTTTCTTTTTCAAAAATACATACTCTATGCAAATTTCAGAATAATCGTTTGAAAATTGATTATTTTGCCCCCCCCCCTCACATAATGTAACTACCAGGTGCTAAAACTTTTACTTAAATTTTTTTTCATGTCCTGATGTCCTCAATTTAATGTCCAAACTGTTTCCAGGATTCCAAAACTGTCCTTGCTTTTTCCTATTATGAAAACTCATTGAGTTCTATTCCTTAGAAACTTAGAAAAAATGCATATCTACAGCTATATTTATAATTTCCCATTATCTGAAAAAGGAAGGCCTATATCAAAAAATTTGTAGGAGCAAAACGTGTTTCTTTTTCAAAAATACATTTACTATGCAAATTTCAGAACAATCTGTCTAAAATTGATCATTTTGCCCCCCCCCCCAATCCCCCATTCACATAATGTACAAGGTGCGAAAGTTCTACCCAACATATTCTCAATGGCCTCATCATATGAAATAGGAAAAAACATGGTAGCTATAGCTGTTAAAGAGAAATGTGCAAAAACATATCCACATTTATATATAGTTTTTTTTAAATATGTGACTGAAAACTTAGAATTGAATATTTGTTTAAAAATGGGATCCCGGAGTCGGAGTTGGACTAAAACTTCCGACTCCTAGAGCAAGTGAGATTCCGACTCCCCCTCAAATCTTCCGACTTCGCAACCCTGATATACGCCGTAATTTCTTAACCTCCGAAACTTTTTGCTCGGGTCTCACGGCCCAGAAGCCATCCTTTTTATCTCAGACTCCCAGGCTGGGCCCTGCGAGAATCACTTGATGTTGCGCTGTTAAACTGCTTCCAACTTCCTCCTAGTACCCACTTGGGTATAGACCGATATTCACAGATACTAGGAATGTGCTCCCCTCATGTCCTAATGTACAAATACCCCATGACTCATGTACCCAAAAGTTTGACGACGGATTTGTATTTAACTTGATATACTTAACTACTCTCTGCCTTTACAATCTGATCTCGGGTCACTGCCACATCTATATATTTACCCGTTCGGGCCTGAAAATAATAGGTCCTAGACGGTGCCAAGTGAGCTGGAGGTCAGTAAATGGGCTTGTGACAAGCCAAAGGCGCTGGAACGGCCTGTTTTTCTCACACTAAGTGAATTTAACACAGAATGCCTCCCTCCTCCCCGTTGCAACCAGATGGTTGCGTGGGCCTAGAGGTAGGCCAGCTCAAACCCCAAGGTAACGCCAGCTGGCTAACTGGCGGGGTGGCTGACTGGCTGCCTCGCCACCTCGGCTGACCTCCGGTCGGTCAGGCTGACGTAGCGCGGGATCGGCTGACGCTCCTTGTGGCGGCCTGGCGGACAATCTGGAAAATTCCTTAAAAGGAAACATAGGTAATGATTAATCCCCCTTCTCCCTTTGGAAACCTATATAGAATAATGAAAAGGCATAAAATCGTGATTTGTAAAAGAATCCCACTTGTGGAAGTGATCAGATAGTAGCTAAAGGGCAGTAGGTCCCCCTGGGCTAAGTCGTAGACGGTGTCAAGTTTGCTTATGGTGAGAAAAAGGGGTCGTTCCGGCGCCTTTGGCTTGCCACAACCTTAAATTCTTCTACTGAATAACAGGATGAAATTCAGTGAAATTTCATTCCTGAATTACAATGGCAAATATGGTCTAAGTACTGCAAGATTGTACATTTCAATGCTTATCTTCTCAAGGTTGTGCCTTTCAATGCTTGTGATTCGTCTCTTGATTGTGGTAGAAGAAAGGTTGTATCTTCGCATATATTTTTGACCAAATTTCTTCAAAACAGTTGAAACTTCACGGTGAGCAGAGGCCAAAATATTTTTAAACTTATTGTAGCCAAATTTTAACCCTGATGGTTCAAGTAATTGCTGGTGTCCAGAATAGCTACAGTAAGCACTAAGCACTGAGCATTTCTGGTAAATTCTTTTGATTGAACTATGTTTCCTTGGTGCTAGGTACTTTTTTTGCAAGCATTTTAAAACTGATATTCAAGCTTTTACTTGCGAGAGGGAAATTTTACACTCGCTAACACAGCGTTCATTACTTTAAAGGAAGATCAAGCTTTCAGGTATGTGGCATAGTTTTTGCAATAAAACCCATACCGTAAGAACGATAAAAACGTCATATGAAATTATTGCCATAATTTTTGGCTGATGTGAACTTTGGTATCGTAATACATGAAGAGCTTTCATTCGTAATAAGGAGTAGGGATATGCCAATTAATCGATATCGGCAAGAATTGGCACTTTTTGAGGGACCTGGAATCGGTATTAGCACATTTTTGGCTGTGCCGATGCAAATTCTTTGGGCAAATGCAAAACACAGTTCAAGTTTTTTCTTTCATCTGTTATAAAACAATTCTCATGCACTGAAAACGGTAATGACACCAGTTTCTCTGTATCAGGTCAAGTTTTTGTGCTACACCGATTATTAGAAATCTGATTTGACTAAATAAATCCAGAACAGAAATAAGGCTTAAGTACTTTGAGTATTATTTTTATTATACTCAGTAGTTTGAGACTCCGTTTCCACTACAAAGACAGTATCAGAGGAAGAAAGAAGGGACATATAGTAAGTAGAAAGATACATGGAACCTATACCATACACAAAGGTATTCCCACACACGATCAACTCATATGCGATCAGCAAGTCGGGAAAGAAGAGGAAGAACAGACGAAAGTAGATCAGCAGGAGTATGAAATTGGAAGGTAGCAGAGTGGGCACGAAAGACTGTCGTCCCGAATGCCGAGCTAAAAGCTAAGGTATCGCTCAAGATCCCCTTGGGATCATTGCTCCCCCATAGCATAGGATGGACGAACCTAAACTAGCCTAACTCGATGGCCTATGGGCCATCCTTTGACCCCTCAGGGGATTCACGTATTTAGAACAGATTTAGAGTAATATCATTATGCTGATTTCAAATATCACCTTTGTTTCCCTCAATTGAATCAGCTTTTTCAATCATCAACTAATGCTTTTACGTTTATGTGTATGTACTTGTATTTACGATTGAGCCAGTGTATGACCTCAATATCACGAGCACTACGATAGCTACTGCCAAAATTACATAAAACAAAAATACTCATACACGTACTTACTAGAAGACGTGGAGAAATGTGATAGTTGAGAAAGATTACCTGATTGAAGGAAACCAGTGTGATAAATGGAATCAGCACATCAGTATTAGTCTAATTCAAATAAATTTGTTTCGACCTTCCTTCAATTTTGACCACTGAATTATCGATTTTGTCTGAAGATCAATTTTGTATGATACTGTAATCGGCTTAGGACAAGAAACCTGACATGATGCAAAAAAACTGGTGTCATTTTCGATACAGAGCATTAAAATTACTGTAGATATATCAGCTGAAAAACTGGAAATTATCCACAAAAAGTTGTTTGTTGAACACATTTTGATTCCAAATATATGCCTCTACGAATTGAAACTCAATAAAAAATGAGAGGTTCAAAACTGAGCAAGGGCTGCTGCTCGGTGTAGCGGAATAGCTGCAGTTGCAGCTCAGAGTTTGAGCAGTTTTTGAATAGGCCAAGTCAAAGGTTCAACCAAGGCAGCGTTTTCGGAAGGATAGGGCGAAACGGTCCCGTGTTTCGATTTTCGTGAGCAGCAGACTTGAGATTTGACGAAGATCCACAGGATTAAGTGATGAGCATTATTTATGGGGTAGGTTACATTTGAAAAACTGACTTAGGTTAAACTAAAATGAGTTATAATTAGAGCCCGGATTTATTTCAGTTTCTGGCGTTAGTGCAATAAGTGCAATAACTGCAATTAAAGCTCTAAGTCAGATGGACAAGTCGACAAAAAGGTTTTTTATCTTCACATTAATGATCAGAATCACTGTACAGTACTCCCATTTAAGAGTAGAAAACTAGAAAACCTGAAAGTGTTGGAAGAACACGGACGCCATCTTTGATTTGGTAGTCCAACTGATTGCTATTCTCTTTTGCTGGTTTATCAGGCTATAACTATTTTTGAAATAGGCCATTCGCATCGAAATCAGTCTATTAGGTTTTGGGATACGAATGTGACTGCAAACCAACGCGAAATATAAGTGATAATGTAAAGAAATGATATAACTGAACGCCCAGCGTCATTCGTATGAATGAAGCACACTTCTACGTGTGGACAGGGAAAAAAAGTTGATGCACAGCTCGTGTTCACTTTCGTGGTGGAACACGTTACGATGATTGACGTGTGTCACTCATCACTGCCACGTGTCACAAGACTTCAAACGCCATGACAACAATTGATTCCCTTATCAATTATTGTTTCATGTAGCTATTTGTTGGGGTAAAATATAATTGAGTGGCAAAACTCAAAATCTGACTACATATTTAATTTCTGTAACCTATTTCGTTTGGGGGATACATCATGGGAACAAGTAAAGCGAGATGCTTGCAAGAATCATTCTCGCCATTGGGAAGAATTGTCAATTAGCAAAAGCGCAATGTATACCTTCTGATGATTGGTATTTGGAACTGAAATAGGTGTCCGTTGATCCACTGACAGGCTATCCACGTTTGCTAGCATTTTTTTTTTTTGGTTCTTTCAATTTTTTGCTGTATTTGCCTTTTCTTTGTTTCCTATTTCTTCAACTCCTATTGCTTAGGTGCAATAAGTGCAATTTTTAGGTGCCGTAAGGGCAGTTTTAAGGAGCTATAACCGCAGGGGGCCTGTGTTGGTTACCTCAACCATTAGCTAGGCTTTTGGGACGTCTCTCTTTCGTTTCCACTTTGCTTCCTTCCCGATTTCATACTCCTACTTGCTCATGCTTTATTCTGTTCTTCCTCTTCTTTCCCGACTTGCTATTCCCATGCGCGTTGATACTGTGTGAGAATATGTACCTTCGTGCATGTGTTCCCCGTTTCTCTTGGCATACTATATGTCCCTTGCTCGTTCCTCTGTGATATCGTCTTGCTTGGAAACGAAGGCTTAAACGTCTTAACCATAACTGAGGAGCTATAACTGCGATATGTTAAGCGCAATAAATCCAGGCTCTATTTATAATAGCGTACCTAGCTTTAGATTGCAACGTTTTAGATAGTGAAAACAATAACTAACGGTGGCATTTCCGCGGATCCCGCTAGTAGCTTACTACTATTAATAATAGTAGCAGGACCCGAGAAGATTCCGCGGTTCGTTAATGTTTTCACCACTCAAAATGAAGCAATCTTATGCTACAACATGAAAACTTACCTTAGCCAACGCGGCTCTTTTAGCCGAGCCTTCACCATCAAAATGGTGCCCGTCACTTAACCTTGGCGAACTCTGTCTAACCTAAAGTCTACTGCACAAAAGAGGCTGAACACAGGAACTTTTCTCCCTAGGCCCACCCTTCCAATTACTCTGCCGTGGATGTGGCTTCGACTTGTCTAATATTATGTCAAAGATTTCCTTGAAATCTGAGCCGCCACAGCATATTTCAGCTTCTGCAAGTACCCCTTGTTTAGTTTCGAATATCTCTTCCAATGTTTGAATTCTCAACGGCACATGTTTGGAATTGACGTGTGAACGGCTTAAGCTATTGTCAAGCGTACAGAAACATTGGTTACAACTTGCAAGAACGTGAAACTTTCTCGTGTACCGACTCTTGTGTGCAATGAGCGAGCTTAACGTAGCTTGTCTATCTCAGTAGGTACACATCATATAACCTAGGTATCTAGCCAATTTGATATCGCTGGTGGATCAATGAAATTTTACCAGCAAATGATTCGAACTTGTATCTTGACAAAGACACACATCATAAGTAATTATATCAATCTCACTCTTTGGAAGTATCTACATCTTTCCTTGCTCTTCGTTCATATTTACACATCTCTGTTGAGTTGGGTTTCTCATCGTCTGCTAGTAACACAATTTAGTCTATCTAGTGGTGGAAGCAATTATTTTGAAATCATTAATGAAAATTGCACTATTACACTTAAAGGCGTAATCACGAATAGATGAATGGCAAGGGGTGGATAAAGGTATACTGTATATACCGGTCCTGGAACTGACACCTCTGTGTACGGCAACTCTGGTAAAAAGGCTATGAGTGGTAGAACCAACGTAGCGCATTCCACACTTGGAATAACTAAAAATGTATACCAGAGACGAACGCCGAGGGTCACGCAGGGTCCTTATGATGGAACAGGGAACCAATTCTGAACTTATTGACTAGAAAAATAATGAAATTTAGTGTAGGAAATATTTCGTTACTTTGAGGAGATCTGTCCGTAGTTTACAAGACTGGGGACAGAAAAAGAGAGAACCAAGTGTGTACAATTATTAACTGGTTGATCATTGCCACCTGAGTAAATTCTGTCTAGAAGTAAATTCAGTCTAAAAGTAAATTAATTTTCCTCTCTATAAAAATAGACTCAAAACAATTGGATATAGAGTATTGCTTAAAAAGAAAATCAAACTCTAAATGCATTAGATTAGATAGGCGGCAGTAGACGAACCAACAGGCCCATTCTCAATGAGACACCAAAACTTACGCCCTGGCCCTCTATGAGCTATTGCCATTGTGTTCTAGGATATAAAAGATGGGAAAAGAGAAGAAGAAAAAAGAGGAGGGAGAAGAATCTCAGCAAAAGAGAAGATCATGAATGCACGCCATCATGATCAATGGCCGCTGATATGTGGAGTGAAAGATGTCAGACAGTGTAGTTGGAGCGGAAGAGAGAAGAAGACGGATTAAGGAAGCCTCAGAGGCTTTGGCTAATAAGAGTGTAGGACTTGTGGAGGAGGAATCCTTAGCTGTGGGGGATGTCTCTCCCAATGTATGTCAAGACGATTTTTAAATGCGTTGACTGATTTCGCACTAACAACGTCGGAAGGGAGTCTATTCCAAATGCTGACTAAGAAATACGGAAAGAACTGCTGACTTGAGGTCGTTCTTTGAGCTTTCTGCTTGAGTTTTTGACCGTTGTTCCGTAATCGATCATTGAGATCTCTTTCAAAGAGTCCCGTTGTAGGCACGTCGTTGAAGCCATTCAAATACTTGAATATTTCTATCAGTTGCCCCCTGAGTCGTCTTTGCTCGAGAGCGATCAGACCCAGTTCCTTTAGGCGACTTTCATAGGCTTGTTTCGCAGCTGAGGTATCAATTTCGTTGCTCTGCGTTGGACTCTTTCCATGATATTAATATCTTTGCACAGTTGTGGTGACCAGAACTGAATAGCAAATTCTAAGTGTGGCCGCACTAATGCCTTGTACAAGGTAACGATGATGTCCTTGGACTTGTATTTGACATTCCAAGCACAGTGTAAAAGAGTCGTAACACTACTATATTTCAATCGGTTCTTACAGTAACTAGAAAAACTGGTGCCTAATCCTGAAAATGTTGGTTTATGGTAAACAGAGGTTCTAAAAACATTGTCAACGCGATGAACAGCTACATCTAAAAAGGCTAGTTTATTGTTCTGCTCATTTTTACTAGTGAGCTTTATATTAGCTACTATGTTTCGAATTGAGGTAGTCTAAAAACGTTTGCACATGACTCTGATCTCGAAATAACAGAAAGGTGTCATCGACTGGCGTTTGTACTGGATTGTCTTAAATTCTGATGGACAGTCATTGAGCCACAGTTCCTCATAAAAACACATAAAAATGTTCACAAACGTTGGTCCTAAGGGCAGACCCATACCTAGCCCATCCCGTTGCAAGTAAAATTTGGAATCAAAAATAAAACACGAATCCACTATGACTAGGTATAACCCAGAAATAAAGCATTTGCAGCATTGATGAGACGGTTAATGATGATATTTATGGTCTCAGCCAATGGAATATTGGTGTACAAACTCTCTATATCAAATGAGGCTATTGTTACGTGATCGATAGCTTGTTTACTTGATACACTGCAGCAGGAAGCGGATTTTGTTACCGTATACTAATTAATGGTGAGAGGCCATAGATTAGGTATTTGGCAATATTGTAGGAAGGTAGATAGTATGCAGCAAAAATGGGACGCTTTTGAAACTTGGTTGAAAAATCTGGTTGATAGATTTTTGGCAAACCATATGCTGTAATATCCCTGGAGCAGAGCCAGAAGTGTACGACTGATGATATACCGTAGCTGCTTCATTTGAAATGTTAGATTGCTTAAGTATAAGCAAAAAGTTGTTGATGCGATCTTCTAGTTTTGTTATAAACTTTGATGTTGGATTAACATTTGGAACAACTAAGGGAATAATTCAATACAGCATTGAGACTATTAATGTATTTGTGTTTATCAACCCATCTCTTTGTCACTGGCTGTTCTTAAGTAGGTTTTATAATTCATTTTATTTAGTTCACATTTGTTGTAAACTATCCAGTAAAATATGATTCTTTACCATTTCAGAATTGCTGATGATGGGATGATTGTGTCTGAAACGTTCATTTTAATAATTGCTAGCTATTTGAATTTTAGTAAATTTTGGTAAGATAGGTACCTACTTTTACATCCTATCTAGCTTCACTGTGATTAGTTCAACTAAATTCTCGAGTAGTATCAAATTGTATTAACGATATTGATGCTATTATACTTGCAGCGCAAATTAGCTGATGTTATCAATTTACAACGGTCTGAATCAGCAAGAAAGGCAAAGAAGAATGATGAAGATGATGATAATGAAGATGAGGCAGTTTTTCCTGAGGATGAGATGGCAATTGATTTCCGAAATGAAGACGAGTCAGGAGAAGATGAAGATGATGAGGCCATGGATGATGATATGGATGAAGAACAGTGAGTAACTTAGCATTTGTTATGATAAATTTCATTGACGTATGCAATTGTATATGTAGCTATGCCATGCAACATGCTGACAGTCCTTTGACTATCGGACGATGTAAAAAATGGATACTTGGCCTACATGTATGGATTTTGCCTTATCTGTATCAGGCCATAACTATTACTTCCCTGCAAACACTTTCTCCCTTGGCAATACATTGGCCGCAGAAACAAAGTTCACCCCTGTGCCGCCAAAAGAAAGTTATCGCATAATTTGCCAATAAATTTGATTTCGCATTCCGTGCCATATGAGAGGAGAGAGGAGGGTGGTGTGACGTGCGTTGCTAAACCCCCGCGCCACACACAAATCCTCGCTACACAGTTATCTGTGACCTATCGGAGCTCTAGCAGAGTACGTATTACGTTGCGCCGGTCCACGGGCCTCTACTTTTATTTTCACTTATTTTGGCACCATACCAACGACCACCACAGCATCACAATGGGTCGGAAGAAGCTTACCATCGAAGGAAAGACTCGGGCCCTCTCCCTGATCGACCAGGGTGTGCCGGTTAACTGCGTAGCTGTTAAACTGAATCTCAGCCGAGTGTCCCTCTTCAAGCTTGCAAAATCAGCTGCTTCACTCTCTGCCGGAGTCATAACCACCACGCAAAGTGGGATGTGGGCGCAAGAGAACGACAAAAGCAAGGACTGACTTACTCACCTCTCTCACCAACACCTTGTCAGTCGTTGCTGTTGTCTTGGTCTTGCGCCCACATCCCATTGCTTGGTGGTATAGTCCCGGCAAGGAATGCAGCAGCTGATTTTTTAAGCTTGAAGAGAGGGACACAGCTGACATTCAGTTCGACAGCTACGCAGTTCACCAGCATTCTCTGCTCTATCAGTGTGAGTCCCCCCAGTCTTCTTCAATGGCAAGCTTCTTCTGACCCATTGTGATGCCGTGGTGGCTTTTGTTATGGTGCCAAAATAAGTGAAAAGAAAGGAAAGTAAAGGCCCGTGAACCAGCGCAACGTACGTGTACTCTGCTCGAGCAGACTGTGGCGCTTGGGTGAAGCAACACACGTCATACCACCCTCGTCTCTCCTCTCATATGGCGGGGAATGCGAAATCAAATACAGGAAAATTATGCGATAACTTTCTTTTGGTGGCACAGGAGTAAGCTTTGTTTTTGCGGCTACTGTACAAGAGGATAATAAGCCCTGCTGAAAAATTACAAGCTTGGTTTGCTAAGGTTTTGAATATCTAGTCTTCTGAGTTTGCGTCAAAGCCTTTATACGCCTCTTAGTACTTCGGTATTATTCAGCAGACTAGTGCACCCGCCATTAAGATAACGGAAAAGAATATTAATTCCGTTTCTTGTTGGTGCTCATACTTTCTTTCTAGATGCTACTCTAAAGTGCTTCCTTTGCAAGCACTATAACTGCAGCCTCATCTTTGTATGAACTTGGTAAAAATAAGTGCTAGCTACCAATTAAATTTCAGTGAACGCATAGTAATTTTTTCCTAAAGCACAACTTCTGTAAAATACCATGTATAAATCGTTTCTGCTTGCAAAACTAGTGCCTTCGCATAAACTTTCATTAGGTTATTCTCCCTATTACAGGCATGTAGGCATGCAAATACAGGGATTTAGAGCAGCATATTGGTTGAACTACTTTTCAGTCATATTTTGGAAAACTGCTTTACATCAAGCTCTTAATTCTCAGCTCTTCTAGACCAATAGTAGTTAAAAGAAATTTCAAGGGAGAGTGGATGCAAATTAGAACATATTTTGCAGAAAGAGAGTCTCAAATAAGCAAAACCTGTGTGAAATTAAACCAACACTATTGTGGCAGCACATTTCATTGGCCTCCGTCGCCCCTAGCTTCAGTTGAGCTACTTGTCTCTGGACATTGAAGTTGAAATCTGCTTTGAATCGTGTGGACCTCGGATTCTACTTAATGATCATTGATCAGCAATTGCGCATTTCAAGATGGTCAAATTTCTGCCTGGTCTCATTCTCATAGAAGAAGGATAACACAAAATGTATAAACAAGTACGCATTTATCTCCTGCGGTGCTTTAATATTAAGCTGTAAATCACCAGCGATTCATTGTAAAAACTTTGCCAAAGTCCTCCTTCAGTTAGTGTTGGTAGAGAATTTGTCCTCTTAAATTCATTTGGGACAGTGTGATGCTTCGGAGAGTGAATAGCACTGTCATAAGCAGGGTTGTAACTGTAAACAAGAGTCTGACTCAGACTCCTGGGCCCAGCAGGATTTAAATTCGACTCCATGTACCCTATAGCCGTTACTTAAACTCTTCAATAGTGATTAGGTAGGCTATAGGCCGAATATTTCAACCTAATTGGTAAAGTTTATCTTAACTAGCATTCTTACAAAACCCACACCCCGCAGCATAGTACGATACAGTAAGAGCCGAATTGGTTTCACTTCACGGGGTTATAAATACATATTTGTTGCCATAGAAAATCTTTTTCTGTCAAATAGCTACTTATTATGCCACTAATTCATATGTAGTTGCATTGCGTAAGGTTTTAGTGGAGTAAAGAAAATTTTGCTGTTTATGTCATTTGCTCTCCTTGAACGAATCCTGCTGTTTGATTTAGGCTTGCATCTAATCTAGTACTAAGAATGACCGTCCTGGGTTTATAAAAAACTGTTGAACCGTTGCAAAATTCATGCAAAGATCGATATGTTTGCCTTATACCTAGGCTTATAGGCCAGTGCAGAATCTTCTCTGACATACTTCTTCATTTTCTTTATTGATCCCTTGTCATGCTCTCATCCTTAGGTCTTCTATATCGATAGACAAATGTAAAATCTTGAGTAAAACACTTTGGATCGCCCATCCTATGTTATGGGGAGTAGCGCCCCCAAGGGGTTTGTGTAGGTTACCTTAGCCATTAGCTAGGCCTTCGGGACGGCTGTCTTTCGTGCCCACTTTGCTTCCTTCCCATCTTTTACTCCTACTGATCTTTCTTCAATCTNCTCTTCTTTCCCGACTTGCTGTTCCCATGCGCGTTGATCCTGTGTGGGAACACCCTCGTGCATGGGTTCCACGTGTCTATCGTCACACTATGTGTCCCTTACTTCTTCCTCTGTTAGATCGCCGTTGCTGTAGAGACGTAGACTTAAACTACTCAATATAATACTAATAATAAGTAAAACACTCCAATAAACTTGAATGCAATGCCAATCAGGTTAGCTTATATATAATGTTAGCACTGCGTTGCAGTGATACCGTCTTTCCAACTCAAATATCTGCTTCATTTAAAGCGCTAAAATTTTGGTCTATGAAGAGAAAACTGTTTC
>LQNS02000138.1:13661917-13677108 GCA_001587735.2 Parhyale hawaiensis
GGATTTGTGGGGGCGTAGCTCACCCCAAAGTACGTGGGGTCCTGCCGTGCGCTATTCATGCATTGCGTGTCAGTATCCTTGAGTTTGTTGTTCAAATCAATAAGTTCATGTCCAATATCAATCAATTTCATGTCATTGGGTAATAAATCTATTTCAATTTGCATTCCCGTGATAATCATGTACAATAAATATTATATATATATTAATTAAATAAATATAAATGGCGCATGACCGGAAATATCCTAACACTACGATAAAGCTATAATTTCCGTTCTAAGTGTACACAAGCCTGTAATTTATGTATATTTCAAGATTTTCATGTATGTATATAGACTATCCTCTCCAGTTCATCAATCCTATAGCAGTTGCAATATCAATGTTTATGATTTAAGTTCTACTTCACGTTTTGTGTTGTTCTGCAGCCATTTTCTATACATTTTGAGTCATACACTTTGCTCATGAACAAGTTTAGTATTTCTTGTATAGTCCATTTAAAAGTTTTCTTAATTATCCTGCTGCTGTCCAGTGTAGAAGATGTAGCTATTCTGCCTGAAATGCTGAACTCTCGAGATGATCCGTTTGGTCGCTGGTTCACGAACTCTAGACACGCTTTTGGATGGCTCTTTCTTTGTTTTTACCAGTTAGTGCCTACATTAGCTCAGCAGTTTTTGAAGTAATAGCTAGCACTATTTGTAACTTCGATGAATAGGTAGTAGCTACGGTAAACTCTAAAGGATTTCTGTTCTTTTAGTTACTCAATGACGGCTGATAGGTCCGTTAAGTGATTAAAACATTTTTATAACTACATGGCAAACGGTATCAGATAGTTTAGCAAACTCGCATTTTTGCAGAATTATGAGGATTGAGCATGCAGTATACTGTATATTATTTTCGTGGTACCACTCAGTGGGCATAGGATGGGCTATAGGCCATAGTGTTATGTTAGTTAGGACCGCCCATGCCCATCCTACGTTTTGGGGAGCAGTGCCCCGAGGGAATTGTATAGGTTACCTTAGCCATTAGCTAGGCCTTCGGAACGTCTGTCTTTCGTGCCCACTTTGCTTCCTTCCATCTTCATTCTCTTACTGATGATTCTTTGTTCTGTTTTTCCTCTTCTCTCCCGACTTGCTGTTTCATGCGCGTTGACTCGCGCATGGGTTCCACGTTTCTCTTGACATTCATTATGTACCTTCTTTCTTCCTCTCTTTGGATCACAGTGTATTCTGTGGACAGGGAGGCTTCAACTAGGAATATAATAATTATGCTTTAGAGGTACAGTATGTTATCGTAGACCTCCAGTTAATATTTTGTCCCGGTAATCAATGGAACCGCCCTAGATGTCTTTGTGCAACACCATCCATTCGGTTGAGTGAGTAACCAACCATCAAGACAGTGACAAGCTTGTGATGGACCAGGCGGTCATTCGACAGTCGGACTATTCCCTGATGTGAACAGAAGCATCAAATTGTTGCACTGAATGTACCGCGCGTTCTCGCTATAATTGTATCAGCTTTGACTATTGTGTGAACCCGCATAAACTGTCAGACTGCCACAGGTTGTCGAAGATGCAGATGTTCTACTGGAAGTGCTGGATGCGCGAGATCCTCTCGGCACTCGGTGCTCTACCCTCGAGTCACTCATTCGGTCCCACCCCAATAAGAAGCTCGTGTTTGTCCTCAACAAAGCTGATCTTATACCTAAGAGTAATTTGGAGGCGTGGCTCAAGTATCTTCGGGCAGAGGCTCCCACCGTGGCCTTCAGAGCCGCCATCCAACAGAAGTCTCTACAAAGTGCACATAAGCGGTGAGGTCTTGCATGGTGCAGTGGTAAACTGGGAAGCAGTTGTATGTACAGCAAGGGCTTATTATAATAGTTTTCTCGAGCGCACATAGATGGTGAGTCTTTCGTGCACAAAGAGACGAGTGAACTAGATACAGTGGGCAGCAGCTGCATATAGAGCGACGAAACATTTTATGCATATTAGGTCTGTTTATGATGGTCCTTCATGGTTAGAGTTTGACTAGCCAGTACGATAGAAAATTAATACCACGCTGACAACTATGACGTGTTTAGCATTGTATATAGGTACTATGCATCTGATAGGTCCGTCTACAGGAAGAAAAGTGTTACTCTCATGTGCCGGAGGCAAACATGTTAATGGTAATCACTTCTGTGTTGGCACTTGTCATCGGGAGAGCTATTCTTTCCTTGTATGAGGGAAAATCAAAAGTTGACAGAAATTTTTTCCCGAACTGCATCACTTCACTAATTAGACAGCAACCTGAGAGCGCATACCTCCGCCAAGCTAGGCAATGGTAACGTAAAATTAAAATTGGGTCTGAAATCATGATTTTCTCACCTGGAGGTGAGTGTCATCAACATGTAAAACGTCAACAACAGGAAGGTGGCGTTATAATGTGGGCTGGTATCATAGGGGATTGACTTGTTGGTCCGGTTAGAATACCTGAGAGCATGAAAATTACATCTGCATCGTATTGTGACATGTTAAAGGACGCCTTGGTCCCATGGCTGGATGACGTACTCCTTTCGCTGCTTCGAAACTTGATTTTCATGCATGATAATGCGCCTTTTTTTTCACTCTGCCCATACTACCACATCATTTCTGGACTCTTTGGGGCTCCATGGAGAGAAACTGATAGTTTGGCCACCTAGCTCACCTAATCTAAACCCAATTCAAAACTTCGGGGCCCATCTGAAAAGGGAACTTTACACAGATAGAAGGCAGTACAACTCAAAATATGTTTTGTGGGATGCTGTTGCTGCAGCATCAAGGGCAGTTCTACCTTTTGCAATAAAGAAACTAAACTAACTGGCTGCTTGAATTCAAGAAATTGAAGTTATTTAAACGTTATGGGGGTCATGTGGGCAAATGAGACTTTTTTCAGTCATTGTAAACTTTTTTAATAATTTCTTGTTTAATTACATATTTTTCTCATTTGTGTTTTTCATTTTTGCTCCTTTGAAATTATAAAACTATGAATAAGTTTTTTTTAGTCAAAAAGCTATTACTGTAGCTCACTGAAATTAGTAAAATAGACAAACAAAACATAATTTTCCTAGAAGCAAAATGATTAGTCGTTTGAAAATTTACAGACACTATAAGCATCATAAGTTTAACTTTCTGTGAAATTTTCACTGAAATTTATAGTCAAATAGTCGAGATGTGGCCAAGTCTGCTAAAAATCTATGATTTCTGTTCTAAGTGTACTACTGATCTTTCTCCTTTTCCTCTCCTGAAACACGGCCTCGTGTCTGAGGTAACCTATACGGTACAAACGTATTAAATTAACAAGTAGGCAACTGCACTTGTTGGATCCTGAGTGAAGTTACACAAATATTTATTGAAAAATTTCCTCAGTTGTTGAAAGCTTTTTGTTCTTACCTCCTTTTTATTCATGTTACTTCCACGATGCAGGGGCTCTGACACGGCCGAACCATTACTCGCAATCACATATTATGCACTTTAAGCAAAGCATCCCCCTTTTGTAAGAGTATGATGGCCTCGGGAGCACGGACTTTTCAGAAGTCCGTAGCATTTGATTGTCGATTTTTGGCTTTGGAGCTCGCTTGACCCCCGGGGAGCCCAGTGTGTTGTCTCAGCTGTAGTGTAACTTAAAAGTCATTTTGTCTTTTGTGGCCGTTTTGTTTCTCACGTTCTTCGCACTCTCACTGATACTGTTTGTTTTCTGCTCTTTCTCTACTCTTCCATTTGCCCATGATGGGAGTTCTTATTTTGAATTGGAGCAAAGTCAGCAAACATTGTGTAAGGAGGCTTCACCCAGTAAGGACAGACGTACTTAATAATAGCAACCTTTCTTACGAGAAACAAGTGCGGTAGGCTAATAGCTCTATATTGGCTTAATCCATTAACGCGTCCTGTCCAATTTTGTCGACAGTATTAATTGTGCCGGTCTTATGAAATATACAGGATGCCTAGATGTTTTAGTGGGTTATGGTAGGAATATACAGCATTTATTGTCCCGCACTTCTGTATATGTTACCTTGAATTTATTGATTATGTGCAGCATGGTGCATCTTGGTGAAGAGACCCTGAGGACGTCCAAAAGTATGGGCTGTGACGTGCTGCTGCAGCTGCTCAAGAATTATGCTCGCAGTTTGGAAGGCGTCGGTGCTATTGTGGGTGTCGTGGGGCTACCTAACGTGGGCAAGAGCAGCATCATCAACAGCTTGAAGAAGCTCAAAACTTGTGAAGTGGCACCCACTGCAGGCTCCACCAAGTACGTATTATTTACTTGTTATGAAATAGCTGTAAATTTGCTGAAGCTGAGCAGTTGAAACTGCTGCACTTCCGACACCCGTGTAAGTCACGACATAGCTGCGTCTTCCCCGGGAGTACTCGAGCTTTCACTGCCGTGTCCAAAGCAGTTTACCCGCGTCACGCAGTACTGATCTTTATCAGGGACTTCATCCCGGGATCCCGTCGATTTCGGGCCAGTTTGAAGTCCCGGTAAGGTAACTCAGGATAATTCCCGGGAATTTTATTCTTGCAAATACCGCTGTAATTTGTTTAGAAGTTTCAGTTGCTTTGTAGCTGTTCAGGCACGATTAACTAGTCATCGAATGGTAAGTTGAAGTTACAAGGTTGCTTTTAGTGAAAAAGTTATTGTATATGCGTTTTACAATGGTGGTTTCTTCTATTCACTGACCTAGCAACTAGATTTACAAGTCCGTAGATTGGTGTAATTTGGTTCATGATTTGTCATTTTTGCATTACTTACTGTATATGTTAATGTTTTTCAGTTCGGGAAGTCAGTGACACAAGAGCTTCCTGCATTTTTTTTTAATTCTATGGCTATGGCTTCAGTTTTAGAGAAATGTACCAAATGATCCCAAATAGAGTGGCTCAGTGTAGTGGTAGCCACAGCAGAGAACAAGGTGATGAGACTTAGTTGTACACATAATAAGATTTGCAGTAGCTAACTTGCTGCAAATCTCTGTGATAGATAAACCTTACGTAGCTATTTATCTGACACTCCGATGATCATCAGATGTGGTGCAGGTGACACGATTGACTCCAGTCCATGCGCACAAATGTCTAAATGCCAATGTGGGAGGGCCAACTACGAGTTATCTCCTCCTCAGTACATATAACCGTTGGATCTAGCTTTTATCATATTAAACGCCTGTATAGACGAATCTATCGAATAGACGAAAAAGTTTTATTGCTTCAGTTTTGTGTACAATATCCTGCTACTTTGTAGTTGAGTCTTTTGCGTAGGCACAAATTTTATTGTGTGCATCAAATACCTACTAATATAGATAATTACCTGTCACGAAGTGACAAGCGCGAGGCACTGCCAATCGTAGTACCGAAGCCGGGTGTCATTTATTATTATTATTATTAAATCACACCAGGCTGGCGACGTAGGAACGGAGAAACTCCATGAGGTTAACAAACCCCCACGCAACCAACCCAGCGGGTGGAGAAAACAAAAGAATGAAGANCACATGATGGAAAAAACGAACGGGAAAACTGGCCCGTACGGCATCGCAACGGTTCCAAGGCAAACTCATGAAGAGCACCAGTCCGCCGAGTATACCTCACCCGAACAAATGGATCTGGAACGTGTGTCAACAATGCCGTCACACGAGTAATGCGCTAGACAGTATCTTTTTATTCCTAGTTGAAATTTTGTCTACGAATGCGCTAAATATAGAGGGCTGCTAATCTGTTGGTTGTTTATGGAGCAATAACACAAATACTTGAGTAATTAATAGAACCTTTTGGTGGTACATATGTAGATAATGCAGCTACAGGTGCCGAGCAGCGCAGTTAGGCGCTAGCTAGTCCAGCAGCGCACAGGTTACTTTGAGTTATCCCAGTTGATAATATTTACCTAGCTTACGAGAGACTGAAGAAATAAACTATTTTTACGTTGGTGATGTATCAGTTCCTTAAGAAGCATGACTTTGGTTTCATTTGTAAAGTGAAAGATTAGAAACTCTGTAAAATTGCCTGGAATTTCTAAGCTTTTTCTTTCAAATTTAATGGCGGTTTTCGTCCCGTACCGGGATTGGAAACCGTTGCCATTATGGGATGCAGAGTTGCTGACAGGGACCTCTTGGGGCCAGGAGTTGGTTGAACCAGGAGAATACTACTACATACTACTGGGGCCAGGAGTTGGTTGAACCAGGAGAATACTACTACTACTACTGGGGCCAGGAGTTGGTTGAACCAGGAGAATACTACTACATACTACTGGGGCCAGGAGTTGGTTGAACCAGGAGAATACTATTACATACTACTGGGGCCAGGAGTTGGTTGAAGCAGGAGAATACTACTACATACTACTGGGGCCAGGAGTTGGTTGAACCAGGAGAATACTACTACTGGGGCTAGAAGTTGGTTAAACCAGGGGAAAACTACTACTGGGGCTAGGAGTTGGTTAAACCAGGAGAATACTACTATTACTACTACTCTCTCCTCCCAGGAGTCGGAATCTGACACTCGCTTGTCCCTGGAGTCTGAGTTGGTGAATGTAAACCCGTCTTATTAATAGTTTGTCTCAGGAGATGGTAGACGTTGGATTTTTTGAGGAGAGTGTTGGGTCGATTTACCGCATGTTATTGTTTTCAAGAGAGTTTAACTCAATTGCTTGATCGTAGTGTTTCTAGGGAGTAGCTTTGGCGGCCTTGTTCTCGTTTACCAAGAATGTATTTCTGGATTGCCAATTATTCCTTGTTTTAGGCATTCAACAGCGAGGAAAGCATAAATTTTTTCCTAGTCTTCACTTGGTCACCTCGAATAGTAATTTGGATTGAAATTGATCTCCTAATGCGTTGGTCTAATCCCAATGGGTTCGAGCAGTATATACAGTATCATCAAAATAGAGGCTTGCCTCATGGAAATTTCGTTTCTCTCTGTATTTAAAGCAGTTTATAATTGCACAACTTGCTGGGTTATCATCAGACGTCATTTGTTTTAGTTTACCGCTCATCAAACTAAATTCAGTAGACTGAATGTGTTGAATTTTATTGAAGCAATGGGATCGCCTCACGTCGGATTTTCAAATCAAAGTGGCACATGGCGAGGGTCTTAATCTTTCACTGTTTGAAGTAATCTCGCCTTTCCCGTTGAAGTGACACTATTTGGTTTGTATCATGTATGATGAACTAGCTGTTTCCGTATGAATACCATTATTAGGAATGATAAACTAAGCTGTAAAGGACTCGGCGTTCTTTTGTGATGGTTGAACAATCAAATTACGCAGTTTTGCCATAGACCGCAACAGTACTTGACTCTTAGGTCTGGCGCTGGCGGCCAAAAGTCGGCAACGGAAAAATGGGATTTTCTCAAGAGCTATTCTTTTCCCCCTATCCAATACTGAAGAAAAAATTCCAAGGTAACCAAAATTTTTCTTGCGGAGAAGGTATCTTGGATACAGCGGGGACGCACTTGGGCGCTTTCCTGCATAACCGTGTCTGGACATGTTCATAATAGCTCTTGAGAAAATCTCAATTTTCCCATTTTGGCCGCCAGCGTCAGAGGCCACTTGGACCTAAGAGTGCAGTACTGTTGCGGTCTATGGCACTGCACTAGATTCTCCCCCATAGCTTTGTCTCAGCAGCTGCTTCTTGAACCCTATCCTATTCGGGCTCTGCTACCTCGCCACATCGGATCTACACCCTATACAAGCCCAGTAGGTAGGAGAAAGAACCGTTGTAGCGAAAAGTACAGCCTGTATGCGATGGAGTTGAGGGTTGTAGAGTCAGGGGAGGAAGATTTTGGCTGTATGGAGTCAGTCGGGCACGTTGTCGTAGAAGTTAGAGATGGATTTTCGACTTTTCAGCTCTGCAACCTCAGCATCTTTACCGTATAATCAAGTCTTTTTTTCTCTTAATGTAAATCACTTCGTCTCGTAAATATGGGCGTCAAAATGCACGTTATTCTCATGCCTTTGTTTCTCATTGCAGATCAGTTCGTCTCGTGAAGCTGGACGCCAAAATGCACTTGATTGACAGTCCTGGAGTAGCTCTTCCCGGCCGAGAGCTGTCCGCTGTTGATGCCGCGCTGAAGAACGTCGTCAATCTCAGCCAAATTAGGGACATAGTCGCTCCTGCGCTCGAAATCTTCAAGCGATCCAATAAACTCGCGGTATGAACCACACCTCGCGTATGGAATATTTCTTGTGATAATTAATCTGTTTTATACATATTTACTAGATAAAAAGCTAGTATATTTATTATATATATTTCTTATTACTGCTTTCAATAACAACTACTGGTAGCAGGGAGCGCTGTTAACAAATGCACGATATTCCGAGATATTTGACTGAATAATTTTAAAAAATACATCCTGGGATGGCTGTAGGTTTTACTAAGGGGTTCTACTTTTCACTCACCCTGTCTCTATCAGGCTTGGCAATGTCGTTCCTAAGGAACGTTTCCCGTAGGAAGTAACTATAAGACAACCCGTGTAACAAAATACACCGCCGTGTAAATAGCTAGCTGTAGGTTTTTTTTGTGTTTACCTTCTGGGCGCCATATAAGCTACATCTGTATATTAACCCGGCCTTACTTAGACTGTGGGGCCTCGCTCTGGCTCATAAAGCTGTACTTTGTTGATAAAAGCTATTAAGCGAAATTGCGCGGGATGAGTAGGCTATCACTTTTTTATTTTCTCGTGTTCTAAATGTGTTGACATTAAATTCAGAAGTTTTCTGCGAGTGGACCCACCGTTCTTCCGTCCCTGCATTTCTATAGCTTCTCAGCTTTCTCCTAATTTAATTGACAATTCTTTTGTTATTCTTCTCTTTTCCCCGATTCGCTGTACCTTGCGTATCGACTTGGTAAGGAACACACGCACTGTAAGGGTTTCACGTTCCTTTTAACATACTGTATGTCCTTTATTTGTTCCTTTCTTTGAGTATCTATGCAGGGAAAAGAAATACTTACATTTTTCAATGGCATAATATTACATCTACTGTGAAACGGCAGTTGCAACAAAGGTGTTCTAGGCTGATGTCGTATTTCCGCAGCTTGCGTTGTTTTACGGCGTTCGTAAGGTGGATGACGGAGAGATGTTCCTTTCGCACCTTTCTAGAAAGGCCGGCAAATTCACCAAGGATGGCCTCTCCAATATCGAAGCTGCTGCCCAAAAGCTCCTACACGACTGGAATCAGTAAGTTGCTCCTGCTAATTGCGGACTTCCATTATGTACCGAGAGGACTTGTCAAAGCGTGCGAAACACCCAAACATAGTTTTTGAACGCGGTTTATACTTAGTCTATATCCCGTAGCTACCATTCTTGAATTTCAATCTTTAGCAGCATTCAGGGGTATCTTGTGGTGGGACCTTTCCTTGTCGGAATATGTATATATATATTTATTTACCTATGTTACAGTGAATGTGTGAAACCAGTAATTTCATGAAATCCCTGAAAATTTCTGTCATTTCATGTAATGCGTTTTACTCAGGTATTTCACGAAATCACTATAATTTCTAGGAATTTCATGAAATCGCTGAATTCAAGTAGCTATTATTACACGGATTCACTGACAATTGAAATAGTAACATTAGACTCTTGAATTGATTATTATCTGATCTTTGCCTTCCTCGTAATGAACGGAACTGCCCCTTTCGGAGCCCCCTTTGCTTCCTGCTTCTTTCGTTTCATAGTCCAAGCAATGAGTTAGTTCTATACGCCCGTTACTGTTTCCTGTTTTGTTGTTCCATGTTTCTGATTTCGTCTTTTTGTTCGCTGTGTTGTTAAGCTGCCCATAGACGCTCAAATTTGTTCATGTCAAATTATTTGACAGTTTGACGTTCACCCTACACGCTCAAACTTCTCATCAAATATTCAGTTTGTTCCTGAGTGTCATCAAGGATGCGTTTACAGCGGTGGCTCTTGGCTTAGCGTTTAAGAGTAAAATGATACGAAGGAGACGAAAGTGGACCCAGAAATGGTATTTGTGTCGTGAACGACTTTGTCATTTTTACGGACTGGAACTGATGTGGCAGCATAGAAAGAACCATAAACCATTCTGTTTCTGACTTTCTGGTTGTTATTGACCAAGAGAAGCTCCGACGGACGCAAGTCCAATTCTTAGACTATTATCCATGCAAACCTTCAAGTCAGATCGAGCTGCCATAACCAATCGATTAATCTAGAAGTGACTATCGTGTTCAACATCAGTTCTCAATAATACGCTATTATTCGGTGGTTCAGCAATTCTGAGGGACCTTTGCACCACTAAATAGAAATAGATTGCACAAGGGTTCTCTAACTTGGTTTTGGCTTGTAGCTTTGTACATCCATTGATAGGCCTAGTCTCTTGTAAACTATAATGTAATAAATAAATTACAGTTTCATCAGAGTCAAGAACTATTGCAGCGCTATAGGAAAAGTAAGGGCGCATTCGATTGGGCCACGAAATTGAGCCTTCGATGTTTATCCCCAAAACTTTACACAAACGCATTGGTTTCGTCACTTTAAAGAATCTTGCAAGTGTTCGAGGAACCGCAATTATGTTGAACCTGCTGAAAGCTCGACTTATGGAGCACGCATAAAGGTAAAGGTAAAGTCCACTTTGACGGCACCCTCGCCTGGGAAACCCACACGCACTAGCTCGTGCGGAACCAGTTTCAGAAGTTTCGAACGACTCCAACCTGGTGGGTGTAATTTTGGCGCCAGTCGAACATGCCCTAAGACATTCCTCACACCAAACAATGAATATTTCATTGGTAAAGAATATAGATATTTTTATAGTAAATCTTGTGTTATTTTGTCGACACTGCGGAAAAAAAAACTTTATTCAAGTGTGCTTGACGGCGTTTTTAATAGCATGTTTTCATAGCAACAATCTGTTCAAATAGCTCATAGATAATAAATAAACGCTAAGCCAAGAGCCACCGCTGTACACGCATCCTTGATGACACTCGGGATGGAACAAACTGAATATTTGATAAGACGTTTGAGCGTGTAGGGTGAACGTCAAACTGTCAAATAATTTGACATGAACAAATTTGAGCGTCTATGGGCAGCTTAACAACACAGCGAACAAAAAGACGAAATCAGAAACATGGAACAACAAAACAGGAAACAGTAACGGGCGTATAGAACTAACTCATTGCTTGGACTATGAAACGAAACAAGCAGGAAGCAAAGGGGGCACCGAAAGGGGCAGTTCCGTTCATTATGAGGAAGGCAAAGATCAGATAATAATCAATTCAAGAGTCTAATGTTACTATTTCCATTGTCAGTGAATCCGTGTAATAATAGCTGCTTGAAATCAGTGATTTCATGGAATTCCTAGAAATTATAGTGATTTCGTGAAATGCCTGAGTGAAACAGGCATTACATGAAATGACTGAAATTTTCAGGTATTTCATGAAATTACTGGTTTCACACATTCACTGTAACATACATACACAAGGTGTTTTTTTTTTTTCGGACAAACTTCAACAATAGGTAGAAAAACTCAAAATAAATCGATATTCATGAATGATAAAATGCCCAAAACTCCTTAGTTTTCGAGTTATAATGACTTCAAGAAATTGAAAGCTTTAAGTAGGATACTACGTGCGGGCCAATGTTAGCGCTAAATTTGATCGTTCAGCACGTTTTCCGACCACATTCCTGCCCATGCGTTTACACTGAATCGATGTTGATGATTATTATTTGCTCGCTCCTACCGTGTACCGGAAAATTCCGAATATAATTAGAACACGTGCTTTGCGCGTAAAGTTGCTATTGATCTATAGACAGAACTATCAGTACAGTTTTATTGTTAAGATAGTGGTACAATTTATTTGCGTATGTGGATAGAGGACACTATGTCATTGATGCTTGCGATGTTACTGATTTGAATGGCGATTCAAGTAATCATCATTTGAGTTGTGTAGCGTATGCCAAGATGTCGTTTTAACTGACATCTTTGCAGCGGTATCCTGCGGCACTACACTGAGCCACCCCAGCGCTCATCGTCCGAGGTTGTGTCTCGCCTCGTCACGAAATCTGGCGCTACGATCGACCTCCCTGCTGACGTGGCTGACAAAGAAGCCATCTTCATGAAGTTCCTGGCTGAGGGCAAACCTTCTGTTGACCTCAAGCTGCAGCCCACTGCTCCTGTTGACTGTCTTTGGGGCATGGAGGACGGTAAGAATAATTTAAGGATTCTTGTTCGATTTCTTGTACGTCATTGACCTTTCTTGGGATAACGATCATTTGCAGTTTAAAGTTTGCAATCAGTGTGCCGACAAAGACTACCGTAGTTGACTAACTTCAGTCTGCTTTGTGTATTTCTTACAGTACTTATTTACTCCGATTAGGAAAATAGAGCCGTCAGGAGTAGGTTACGAGCGTTGACAATTTGATAATACCGAAATGTAAAGACTTTCTGGACACACACTATGAATTCGTTACGGTAAAGAGGAACTTATCTCTTCTTTTGTGATACTTGTGTCCAATTTACCTTGTCTGGCCATAAATAACACTTGTCTCCATTTAAAAATCTTTTCAGAGGTTTAATGTTTCTCAGCAGATCTTATATGCAGTTTGCATGCTGAATTTGGACATGTAATTCGTTTTTTTCAATCAGGTCAGATTTTTTTTCTATTTCGTTTAAGATAAATGATAACCAAATATTAATCCTAATAAATGATAAACTTGATATTAATTAATAATGGAAATGTGTAACCTATGCCTCAAAGAGTACACAACTCGAGTTTATGTGAACTTCAAGACGAAAAATGAAAGTAGTGAGTAAAAATTCACAGTTTCGTGTATTTAATAAAAATTAAGGAAGTAATATAACTATTGCAGTAAAATTAGCTTTCGCACGGTTTCTCGTCTGCGCTATACATTTGAAGCATCCCTTTTGATGCACGAGCAGTAGCCTGCAAGCATATGCACTTCCCAACGGCACTGGTATCTCTACTCCATTACTGGAATATCCTTGAGAAAATGCTCTTTTAGCTCTTCGCTCAAATCTCCGCACTTATTCGGAATATTGTCTACGAACCGAGGAAATGCATTTTAATGGGCATGCTTGCACCTAGAGCTTAGTAGTTTTTCAGGAACTAATTAATAGCACGTTTCTATTCTCGATTTTGATGGTTGCCTTGAAAGTCGATTACAATAGATAGATACAATAACCGGTAACCCACTGTCCCTACCTATGGTGTTGCCATTTTGGCCCTTGCTCAATCTATATTTCATAACTTTGTTAAAAGGAAATATAAAATACTTATGCACGCTGTCTATAATCCCTTTTATTAATTTACTAGTGGACCCGTGCGTGAAAAATTCACGCAATAATCTATACGTTTGCCTAATGCCTCTAGGCCGGTGCGGAATCTCCTCTTCTCTTATTTGCTTCTTAATTTTCTTCATTGATCCTTTGTCATGCTGTCATCCTTAGGTCTTCTATATAGACAGGCAGAAGTAACATCTTGAGTAAAACACTCCAACAAACTTAAACAAAATGGCAGCTTATAGACAATGGGCTCGCTCCGTAGCAAAGATACCGTTGATACCGTCTTTCCACATCAAATATCTGTTTCATTTAAGGTGCTCAAATTTTGACCTATGAAGAGAAAACTGCTTCGTCAGAGGAAAACAGTAAGCTAGAAGAAATAATTGTCTACTGCCCGTGAAAAATATTTCGTCGGTTTTGTTGACAATTGCATCAAGGTGGGAAAAATAGCTCATGCAACGAAATCATCTTTGGGAAGAAACTACGAATCAAGAAGCATGAGAGTGCCAATGGAAGCTTCAGATATCTTCAGTGCTACGATTTCAACTTCGGCAATGGAAGAAGTGCATTCAGACATAAGGTCGCCCTATATGTACTTTGCCGTAGATTCGACGTATGGAGAAGCTAATACTCGTACAAATCAGACTAACCCTGCGATGTCTTCATTGTTGGAATTTCAACTGTACCTGCTTAAGATACGTTAGCCATCTTCTGCAACCAGGCGTATTTTCTGCCTATCACTTTCAATGGAGCTTGAGAGGACGACCAGAGCCTACAACCTGGGCTAAATTCCGCCTATCTATTTCGTTACGAGCGTGACACCAAATATATAAATATATTTATAAATACACGACGGTCATTCTTAGTATTAGATTAGATGGAGAAAAAAAATTGAAAGTACACATAAAACTTATCAGTAAACACGTTATTTGCAATAATTTATGTTTTTAAAATTGAAATAGAATGAAAACCTGACCTGATAGGGCAAAATTGCTTACATTTCTGAATTCACAATGCAAAAGCCATACAGAAACACTTGAGAAACCTTAAACCTCAAAAATGATGCAGACCAGTGTGATATTGCAAATTCAGAACTGAAACTTTAAAAATTCATTTAACAATAAAACAAAATTATGAGCATAGTTTTCTTCAAAATGATCTCCATTTTTTTTACTCACACAAATCTACAATCTTTCTGGCTCTTTACCTATTTTACTCGCATCAATTAGCAATTTGGCCACTGCAGCAACAAGGGAGGGCTTAAGAGAGTCGAGATGTCTGTGTGGCTTAGAGCAAGCTACGTTCTCCAATACTGGCCACAGTTTGTGATCAAAGGGTTCACCTCTGAACACCCAGACGGCCAATCGTCAGCCTCAGTGAAGTTAGGTACTTATGGGAGAGCCACAGCTCAGTGACTTGCTGTGTGTGCTTGGGTCGTATCCTCCTGAAAGTTCCATTCTTTGCCACTCAACAAAGAACTAGTCAAGCACTTAACCTTATATTCACGAACGTCATCGCTGTACGCACGAACTGTGGTTTTAACCCCTTTTTCGCAAAAAAAAAAACCTCCGTGACCCCGTGATGACACGCACCCCACCAAGCCATCAGTTTGCCGGGATGGTGGCCTCTTTGAATTCCGTGAATGACTTTAAAAGCTTCTTTGGCACTATGAGTATCGTTTTGACTGTTGAAGTCTAGNTGTGAAAATGTTCTCATCCCTGAAAAGGATATTTCTGTGAGGTCCTCCTGCGAACGTATCATCAACTATTTGGTTCTCTTTAGCACTCCATTCCATGGTTAAATTCAACTAATGTAATGTTTATTGGTTTCAAGTGCCTTTTTGCACTTTTACGTACCATAATGGTACGACGTCTTCATGTACAATTTGTGATACTCTAAACACAGTAAAATAAGCCTAACTAATAAAATCTTTTACACCGGATACTGTCTAGC
>LQNS02000138.1:13713923-13727295 GCA_001587735.2 Parhyale hawaiensis
TGTGACCGATCTGGTGTGGCATGGCCGCTGTGTGTGACTGACCTGGTGTGGCGTAGCCGGTGTGTGTGACTGACCTGGTGTGGCCTGGCCGGTGTGGGTGTCTGACCTGGTGTGGCATGGCCGGTGTGTGACTGACCTGGTGTGGCGTAGCCGGTGTGTGTGACTGACCTGGTGTGGCGTAGCCGGTGTGTGTGACTGACCTGGTGTGGCGTAGCCGGTGTGTGTGACTGATCTGGTGTGGCCTGGTCGGTGTGTGTGACTGATCTGGTGTGGCCTGGCCGGTGTGTGACTGACCTGCGTGGTGTGACCTGACCAGTCTGGGGACTGTCTTAGAGGTGGACCGGTCGACCTTTGACTGATCCGGATGCACTATCGTCGTTCACGACGATTGCGCGTTCAAGTAAGTATTGCTGCGCGCGCAACCACTAAAATAAACACTACCTAGGCTAACCTAACCTAGCCTAACCTAACCTTACCTAACCTAACCTCCTCAGCCTACCTCACCCAACCTAACCCAACCCATCCTAACCCAACCTAACCTTTCTAACCTTACGTAACGTTACCTAACCTAACGTTACCTAACCTAATCAGCGTTACAGCGAGCAGCGCGGCGCACCACTTGAACGCCGCTCACACGCGCACGATCTGGGTACACAAACTCGCACATAAATCCGCCGTGAACGACGATAGCGCGACCCGGATGCACTGGCGTCAAACTCGCCATTATGTGTACGTTCACCACTAGGCATGCGTTCAAGTTGGCTAAGCTTCCTTGTCGCGCCACAACCACGAGATGCACTACCAAACTTAACCTAACCTAACCTTGCCTAACATTACCTTACCTAACCTAGCCGTACCTAACGTTTCCTCGCCTAACCTTACCTAACCTAACCTTACCTAACCTAACCTTACTTAACCGTACTTCACTTAACCTGATCTAATCTTACCTAACTTAATCTGCGACACAGCGAGGAGCGCTGCTCACGAACTTGATCGCCGCTCGCACGCACACCGATGCACCTACACAGAATCGTCGCAGACGACAAAGCTCGTAGCGAGTTTGACGCCTGTGCGTGCCGGATGCACAGACGCCAAAGTAGCCAAGCGTTATGTACGTTTGAGACGATTCGGTGTGCGTGCGAGCGGCGTTCAAATTTGCGTGCTGTGCTGCTCGCTGTATCGCAGATTAGGTTAGGTTAGGTAAGGGGTATTTAAGGTTAAGTTAGGGTTAGGTTAGGAAACGTTACGTAATGTAAAGTAATGTTAGGTTACATTGGGTAAGGTAATGTTAGGTTAGGGATTAGGCTAGGTTAGGTTAGGTTAGGTTGTGCTTATTGTGGTTGTGACGCGGCAAGAAAGCTTAGGTACTTGAACGCACGCACCGTGATGAACGTACCTACACAGAATGGCGAGTTTGGTGCCAGTGCGACCCGCACGGCCTGGCCTCCCGACGACTGAAGTTACCTGATTCAGCGCTGCAGACTCACAGTAGGTGCCTTGACTGGGGTTGTTTGGTCTGCCCACTTCTGACTTATTTCGCTTGACGTGGCATGACTTATCTTGACTGTTGGGGCCGAGCTTGTTCTGGCTGACCTCTTATTTCAGTTTTTGACTGGCCACTTATTTCAAAAATTAGCTAACTGGCATGGGCCGCCTGGCTTGGTTTTACCAAATTAGCCTGGTTTGTTTTGACTAATCAGGCGTATTTTAACTTGTTTTGACTAATCTGACTTATTTTGTTTTGACTCACCTGGCCTGACTCGTTTTAACTGGCGGGGCCTGACTTCTTTGACTGACGTGAGGTAGCTTGCAAAAAAGTAGCCCGACAGAACTTCAGGGCAGAAGTGCAGTATGGTGGTGACCTAACCTCGTGTCATGTAGAATTAATTATACTCTCTATGTTGAGTACGAGCTATAAGAAGAATCACTGCAAACCAGATTGTGATGCGTACGCCGTGTAGTTGCTGCAAATGTTACTAATACAATCAATTCCAACGCGCACGAGTATCAGTTAGATTCGCTATATTTGTGCTTGTGTCGAAGGAGAACATGCAGTTCTCTCTCCCCTCTGTGCCGAGAACTTTCTCATACACTAGTGGGCTTAGGATGGGTCATAGGGATAGGTTAGTTAAGTTCGCCCATCCTATGTTATGGGGAGCAGCGCCCAGGCACCTTAGCCCTAGCTAGGGCTTCGGGACGTCTTTCCTTCTTGCGCACCTCACTTCCTTCCACTTTCATGCTTTATGTTGTTCTTTCTCTTGTTTTCCCCAGCCTACCGTTTTCCTGTGTGGGAACACGCTTGCAAGGGTTCCACATTTCTGTCAGCGTACTGAATGACCTTTATTTCTTACTTTGTTAAATCTCCTTTTTTGTGGAGACGGAGAATTGACATATCCAATATCAGTACTATATAATAATTCACGTCGTGTTTTTATTTATTTATATATTTATATCTTTCCTGTCACGCTCTATGGGAATCAGATAGGAGAAAATTCAGATTTCAAAATGTAAAAAAAGTGGGGTACCTTGCAATCTTTTTCTTCGGCGAAAAAAAAAAGTTGGGTACCTTGCAATGTTTTTCTTCAGTATTAGATAGGGGAAAAATACAACTAATAAGATAAGAGGAATTTCAGATTTCAAAAGGCGAAGAAAAAAGTTGGGTAGGTACCGTACCTTAGAATGTTTTTCTTCAGTATTAGATAGGGGAAAAATGAGGAAGCCCAAAAGACGGCGGGGGTTTTGGTGAAGTGTTAATTTTTTGCCGTCATTTAGCCTATAATGACGGCACGGGCCACTAGTAATGATAATAATGGCAGAGAGAGAGAGAGAGGCGTTATAGGTCTTACGGTCAGGTTGCTTTTGTCTCTGTTTCTTTGGGTTTTCATTACATTTTTGTATTTTGAGGCTAGAACAATGGCGCGGTAGGCTATGTGCTGGGCGCGATCAGTCGATTTGCGCGATCGATCGATCGCGCTGCGCAAACGATCGTTCGTTCAAACGCCTAACCTAACCTAACCAATAAATGAACATGTCAATTATATATAGTTAAAACTAATTCAATATGATGCAACATACTCAGAAATAGGGGGAAAGTTGAAGAAAAACATTGATCGTCCGCGCAAAGCAATCGATCGATAGGTGCGCATTCGATTAATACCTACAACATCCACCGTTTGCGCAGCGCGATCGATCGATTGTCCAAATCCATCGTTCGCGCGTAACATATGCACTACCGAACGCAGCTCCTGTTGTTCATTAGGCAATTGTAGGTATCTTGCCAAGCTAAGTCTTCCTTGTATCTTTTCCGTTCTACGGCCACGTCTCGTGTGTTTTTTGCAGGATTAAAAAAAAAAAAAACGCCGAACCTGACCTAGCCAGCAGTCGAATTGAACCTAAATATCTAATTATGTTTCAGTTGCGGCCGTTAGACGGAAATGATCTCACTTTTTCCAATACCTACGTCGTCGACATCTTTCTCCTCGTATCGTCCCTAGCGTATTTCGGCAGCGCTGAGCCATGCAGCCTTCCCCTGTTGTTTCTGAGGTCGTCTTCCCCCAACGAACATGACCCTCTGGCTCCCCTCAGTCCTCACACGACGTCGTGCCGACCTCTGGCTGCCGAAAAGAAAACAAGGAAGGCACCCTGCGCTCT
Organism: Parhyale hawaiensis; assembly: GCA_001587735.2. Taxonomy (NCBI): domain Eukaryota; kingdom Metazoa; phylum Arthropoda; class Malacostraca; order Amphipoda; family Hyalidae; genus Parhyale; species Parhyale hawaiensis. The sequence goes on from LQNS02000138.1 coordinate 13,717,575, forward strand.
TTCCTTCTTCCTTCCTTCCCTATATATATTTGGGTCTTAACTTGTTAACTGTAAGTGACAACGCGGATATGCTCTCTGCAGCTACTGCCCTCGTAATAAATCAAATTTCGAGCTCAGAAGCCATGACGTGCAGATAGCTTGTTATAATTATTATAATACACTAGACTGGCGACGGGAGAACGGAGGAAATTCCTTAAGGTTAACAACCCCCCACGCTACCAATCCAGCCGGCGAAAAGAAGAAAAGAGAAGATCAGAGATCACAGAAATGCTTTGTTTTTAAATTGCTCAAAGCTGCCAATACCCGCACCCGCAAAGGCAGAGCCACCAAAACCATTCCAAACTTCCAAACGAACGAGAATACTGGCTTGTTGAAGTCCATATTGCTCATTTCCAATTGTGTTGTAGCTTTCTGGACGTTTTATTACAAATTCTGGCTTTATTAATGTGAACTAAGTTCCGCATATTTTAGGTTATATGCAATTGTGCAGATGTCATTTTAATTTATTGGTGAATCATATGATTGAAAAGACACCTCAGTAGTTCACTTTCGAATTTATTCTAAACCGGATTCTCAATCTCTGTGTAAAGTCATGGGTATCTTAACTACTTGGTGTACGTTTGTGAGGACAGATGCGTTGACGTAACATTAGGAATTCAGTCTTCTTCTAATACTTGACTCTATCTTATTTGAAAGCTAAAACAACTTTTACTTATAATTTTTCACGATCACCATGGCAGAGTATAACAAAATCTCGAACGTAATATTGGTTTAGCTACTTCTTCTCGAAAGTGTGCGTTATACCTTTCCTTGACTGTCGGAGTCTGACAAACAAGGCCCAGGCTGGCTTGTGGGGTCTGTGCAGTGAACCCTCCCAACTGCTGATGCAAATACACTGGTTCAGAAGAGCAAGTATTTCTCTGGTCGTAGACTTAAAAATTGCTACCTACTCCACCTTTGGACGCTGGTTTGAGATCCGTGACAGAAACTTTGCTAGCACCTCAGGTCTTCTAGATTCATCCTTGACAGGGTCGTTGGAACGGCATTAGGTATATGATATATTTATACAGTAAACAGTTTCGTTGGGCTTTCTGCTAGAATAGCACTTCTATGAATTGCAAGAAATAGTTCGTGATTACTTAAAAATGAGACGCGATTGCCAAAACGGACTTTACCTTTCATATCAAAAAGTAAGTAGGACTTATGATGACACAGTTGGAAGAATTCCAGCAGGAAAACTCGTGTTATTAATGACCAGTGTTATCAGTTGTTTAGTGTGTAGTTCTATAATGCCGAGTTCACACGTCATTCAGCTCAACGCGTTCCCTCATTCACTCATCCGAATATTTTGTAGCATCGTTGTCTGCGCAACTTTGTATTCGCCACAAAAGTTATAAAAATGTTAACCGTCATATCAATTTTCTCTGCAAGTATCACGAGGCAAGTTGCAGAGATATCTCTTCAAATTTGGAGTGATCTAAAACTCAGAAAACTGCACTTTTTTGCTAATTTTAAAGTACAGTAACATGGTGACCGCGTTGATATAATGACGTGTGAACTCGGCGTAATATTATTAAAATATTGAAGAGACTAGCGTAACATACAGACGCATATTAAGAAGTTGAACGTTTTGTTCATGAATTAATCTGTGTTTCCCATAGGAATAACGTCATTCGAAACGTTGCACATATGCAACAATGACAGCAAGGGCCAAACTCCGAGCCTGCTGCGCCCGAGGATGGCTATTAGTCCAGGCTCCAGGGGGGGTGTCTGTGTACATTTCTTTTTCACGGCTCTAACATGTAGCTATTTTCCTATTCCATATGATGACATTAATAAAAAGTCGGGTAGAACTTTCGCAACTGGTATATTTTTGAGGGGGCATGGGGGCCTAAAGTGATCAATTGTGACTGATTGTTTTGAAACTTGCTCAGAATATGTATTTTTGAAAAAGAAACGCATTTTGTTCCTACAACTTTTTCGATTTAGGCCTTAGTTTTTGAGATAATGCGGTTTATATATAAATATATATGTAGGTATATTTTGGAAATTTCAAACGAATAGAACTCAATGAGTTCTCTTGCTAGAATAAAAACAATAACAGTTTTAGATTCCTTGAAACATTCCTAACAAAACCATAGAGCTGGATTCTCCATTTTTTCCCTCATAATATTTTATTATCACAGCTCGAAACCGAATCCCTTAGGCCCAGCCTAGTTGTTTTTTCCCTGTATTTTAGTTATCGATCGCAACGAAATAGAAATGGGAATCCAGCTGTGCTAAAAAAAAAATGAGCGCAAAAATGGAGAATCTAGCTCTATAGTTTTGTTAGGAATATTTCAAGGATTCCAAAACTGTCAATGTTTTTATTCTAGCGTGAAAACTCATTGAATTCTATTCGTTCGAAATTTCCATATGAAATTAGCAGGCTGGTGCAGTGTAGGTAGCTATTCTCTGTCGCTAAGTCACCACCTCTGGCTTGAACAATAAAGGCTTGCAATTACAATTTTGTGCCATAATTTTTAACGTCCGGGCACACAGGTAAACAAACATACGCATTGGTTATCGCCCGAGCTCATCAGAAAATTTCAGGCTAACTGCCTGTATTATAAGACCCCCATTTCTCGGCATCTGCTGTTTACCTAGACTTTTCCGAATGGGATGGTGTTCAATAGATTGGTCCCAAGTTCCAAAGCGTGCACTTGCGTCGCGCAGTCGCTAAAGTGACTGCAATGAAAGGAGAATCTGAAGTGCCATCTTTGCTTGATCTGCACTTCCGGCCTTGTGTGGGAGGCCTGTGGTGCTTGCTGGCAGTGCTGTGTACCTCTCCAACCTAGCTGACCCGTACCTAGCCTTGCTGTACCCTATATGCTCATGCAACTGGACACCATAGCCTAGCCAGCTAGGTCCCTTAGCCAACCTAGCTTACCTGAACTCCATAACCTAGCCTACCTGGACCCCATAACCTAGCTTATCTGGACCCCATAACCTAGCTTATCTGGACCCCATAACCTAGATTATCTGGACCCCTTAACCCAGTCTACCTGGACCCCATAACGTAGCCTACCTGGACCCCTTAACCTAGCTTACCTGGACCCCATAATCTAGCCTACCTGGACCCCGTAACCTAGCTTACTTGGACCCTGACATAACCTAGTAAGTTAAGACCTATCTGAAACTTGCAACTAATCTAATTGAGGCAGGACCTAACTGATCGTACCGTAGCCTAGCTGAGGCTATAACCTAACTCACCATGCATGTACGTAGGATGACTCGGGTTATGAGGTACGATGGGCAGCCTAAGCATAACCGCTCGTAACCTCGCATTTCCGAGGCTCAAATATAATGGCATCTAACTCGACCTTTACGGGACTGATGGAATTTCTAGTTGCCAGCAGCATCAAGGTTTTGATTATTAAAACCAGCGCGTTGTTTCTTTCTCAGAAAATTCGCATAGCATATTTAAGAGCCCCTCTAAAATCAGTGTTGTAGTATGTTATTGACGTTCTGCATGGAAATTCAAGCAACCTGCCTAAGTGACTACTATGAAGTGTTCACTTTCAGCTTCTGAAAATAAGTTTTCGCTAGGGTAGAGTTTTTGTACAGAAAGTGTAGGGCTAGGGCACACTACCCTACACTACGCTAGGGTAGTGTAGGGCAGGAGTCAAGGACACGGCTGGTCGTAACTCACCTAACTCAAACAAGACCCAACCAATGCTAACTTAGCATAACTCAGACTACTGAGACTATGTCCTAACTGAATCAAGCGTCTTGGACCTCACTCAACGTGTTCAACAGAACCTATCTATACTGAATTCGACTGTGCCTTGCTTAACCGCAGTGAATTTTGCGTGCCTCAAGGGTGACGAGTCAGAGTTTAAATTAACATCTGTTTACCAATAACGCCCAAAGTAAATTTCTATATCTCGTGGCAAAATCACCATCAATATTGTTAATGAAAAATTGGACACTGCACGAACTACGTTAATTTGCCATACTGAAGCCGAACCCAACTACATGGCGACCTATTTCATAATCTGTAAACATTCAAAATTTTTGATTTTCTAATAAAGTTAACTTTGCCTAACATAAAGTTGCTCACAGTAGGTACGGTATGTGCATTAACATGTAAGATATGAACATTCCGTAAGGTATTTCATGTTATCGTGCGTTTAGTACTACCGAAGAACAGTGCTATTTTTGTGCCTCGCTGCGTTGATCACTTGAGTGGCAGCGGTGGTTAAATCAGGAGAATACTGCTACTACACCGCCGCTATTTTTAGTTTGTTACCTTCTTTAAAGATATACGGTATTTTCAGTAAATTAAGTTAAATTGTGTCCAGTTTTACTCTCGGTCTCTACGATAAAAACCGGAAACTATATATAGCTACCGTTTAAAAAGTGGCATCGTAAAAAATTTAAAATACCTACACAAGTGCCGACGGATGGCTAAACTACTCGGCAACATAAGAACCAGCATGGTGGCCCAGCTACGCTGTCACGCAGTTGTTGCTCATCCCGTAGCTGTCAAGCAGCTTAATCGGTGCGTTTGAGTCCCACCCAAAGGAAGGTCCTGCCTGCAGGGTTGTTCCTTATAGAAGGTTCGCGGCAGCACTTTGGCACCGACCATTGGTCTTATTTAAAGGCAGCAGCATCGTTCGTCTCTCTCTTTCTCACTGTCGCCCACCTCGTCACTGACCAGCCGATGTTGCGTACGCCTGTGGCCGCCGCAAGATTTTTTCTATCGCATATGTGCTGGCAGCTGTTCGCTGTTTAAGCTCTTGTGTTCGCTGAATTCGTCACTTCGTAAATTGAGGGCCCTAGAACGATAGGGACGTAAGCAACACTTTTTAAAATATCCAGTACCGTCCAAAACTAATGGACAAATTTTCAAAACGGCATAACTTCTTTTAACCATGCCAGGTACTTCTTCTGCACACTATTAGCCAGTAAGATGTTGATTATTGTGTTAAAATTTGAAACGTATGAAGGATAATAAGAAAGTTCAAAATTATAACGTCCAAAACTAAGGAAAAAAACAAGAAAAAAATGCATTTAACTCAATATTTTGTAAGAAATATTTAGCAAAATGGTGGTGAACAATCAATGTTTGGTAAATAGTTAGTCCCTTGCATTCGATTAGTGCTGCGCATCGTTGACTACATGACCGAATGAGACTCTGACAATCTTCAACAGTAATTTTCGCCCATTCCTTTTGAAGTTTTATCCAAAGATCTTGCGTATTGATTGGGTTTCTTGCCATAACGTTCACCTCTAGTCGTTTCCAAAGATTCTCCATTGGTTTTAGGTCAGGACTTTGTGGTGGCCAATCCCTAACTTCGTGAACTTGCTGCTCAAGGTAACTCATTACTTTCTTTGCCTTGTGGCAGGGGGCATTGTCTTGCATGAAGATAGGGTTGGGGACACCTGAGCTTACAATATTAGGCCCGACAATACCTTCCAACAGATTTTTATACACCTGAGCATTCACGCGGGTTTGCAAACGAACGAGAGGCGATGTCCCTTGACTAGAGAACGTACCGAAAACCATCACGCTCCCACCGCCAAACTTCACAGTCTTCTTAGTACACTTTACACTTAATTTTTCACCTCCACGTCTTCTAACAAAGTTCTTACCGTCATTACCAAACAAGTTGAACATGCTTTTATCACTGAAATACACTCTAGACCAAGTTTCATGGGATCAGTTAACATACTTGCTTGCAAATTCTAATTTCTTTTTCTTGTTCTTGGTAGGTACTCACAAGCGGTTTTTTTCTGTAGGCGTCTTGTGAGTAATCCTATTTCTTGAAGGCGCCGAGAAACAGTCTGACGTTAGACGTTCATAGGTACCGTACATGTTGTGTCATTCATTTCCTTACTTATCGCAGCTGAGGACTTAAAACGATCCTTGAATGACGTACGCTGGATGACTCTGTCCTCTCTAACTGACGTTTTACGGGACCTGCCGGCTTTTTTAGGGGCACCAATGCACCGGTTTCATCGTACGACTTCACTATTCTGTCCACAACGCTTTTCGAACGGTTTACCTTCTCAGAAATTTCTCTAATAGTGAAATTATTCTTGTGCAACTTGATGATATCTTGTTGCAGGATATAGCCCAATCAACTTTTTGACGTGGTGCCATCATGTAACGAACAGCAATGTTTACAAATGGGAGTGTCAAACTTTGTCTTCGATGTAAATAAAGAAATGCGGACTGAATAAGAAATTAACTACGTTTTTCTTTTTTTTTGTTCCTTACTTTTGGACGTTATGCATTTCAAAATAAAAGCTTTTCGTTCATAATTTTTTATTATCCTTCATACATGTCTCACATTTTAACACAATAATCAACATCTTACTGGCTAATAGTGTGCAGAAGAAGAAGTACCTGGCATCGTTAGCATAAGGAGTTCTGCAGATCTGAAAATTTGCCCCTTAGTTTTGGACGGTAGGGTAACATGTTTAGTACCCGTCCACCATGCTAGTGCCGTCCACTTGACACTAAAAAACTTCCTGTGTGAAAACTGGCAGTGCTAGAAAGCCGTACATAGGCTTAAACAGTAGGCTAAGTAGTACCGCACCATCCCTGAAAATGACGGGCGAGCAAAATAAAACACGAAAAAATGGTGATGGTTTCACAGTTTTCACTAAAAACATGAAATACATGTGAAAACCACCATTTTTTCGTGTTTTATTTTTTTCGCCCTTCATTTTCAGGGATGGTGCGGCACTACTTAGCTTACAGTTTGAGCCTATGTACGGCTTTCTATCACTGCTGAGTTTCCACACAGGAAGTTTTTTAGTGTCAAGTGGACGGCTACTAGCATGGTGGACGGGGTACTGCTAGACATGTTACCCTACTGTACAGGAGAGCCACTTGAAGACAATGCACTGGTGTAATAAGGTACAAATTAATCGACTTTACATAAGATTCTCGGCCATTTCTACTTGGATTTACGCGATTTTGACTTCACAGAACGACAGGTCTCAATGTGTACTATCCAATGGTGGAAAAAAAAACTACTCATGAAACACTTGTCGCTTACGCTCCTATTGTTCTAGGGCCCTCAATTGTTCACATGCTTCTTGTTGTGAATGTAAATTACAAACTGTAATATCCACTTTGAGATATTGGTCTACTGCAACGTTGAAATTAAAGTAAAGACTTGGCAGTTGACGGCAGGATTTGCCTGCGATTGCCGCAGTTTTACTGCGATTTTACGAATAATATTAAGAGTGCCAGTTATGTCAAACCTTTAATGAGACGGAAATAATGTGCATTATTGCCTAATCGATTTTCGAACAGTCTGCTGCCATGACAAATGTCGTTCAGTCGATTTGTCATGTCGATGTATTTTTTTATAGTTTGTTTTAAGAATGAGTTATTTTTGCCCCAAGCAGAGCTGAAATTTACGGAAAAGTCTTGCTGCTAGGTACTAAGTCGTGCTGTTTCATCTTTTTTCTTTCAGAATCACAACGACAGGCGTCGAAACAATAGTGAAACAAATTTAATAATTCGTACACCTACAAGTCTACAACATAACAAATGGTCCTGCAGATGATGTCATGACGTCGCTAACGTAACTACAAAGTACATATACAATAATAGAGATTAGCGGAATAAAACCTGAGATCGGCAATTGCGCCGGGTCCCTGATGCCTACTGCCCTCAATTCCACCGGATGTGGGTTCCCCTCTATTTTAGCCCAACTACACAAGTTTTTTTTTACTATAATGAGAGTTTCTCTCAGAAATGTAACTTCCTCTTAGCTGTATCTACCCGTAGTCCGAATCTCATTGGCTATGGATTGAGAATTGGGACCGCCCATCGTGTACTTGCAAATTGATAGATGTCTCCTATTAACCAGGACCTGTCCTTGGGCTGAAATTTCTTGTCGTTCTGAGCTCGCAGAGCATATCGCGGACACAATAAATGCGTGATACTTAGCTCGCGACTGATAAACAATCTGAGAGTAGAGGATCATACTACTGTTTCCAGGCAGGCTGTCTTGAGATACCGTACTTAGGTTTGGAGTGTCGCGTTGGAAACTTGAGCAATTTGCTAGAAGTGAAAATAGTATTGGTATGTGACACAAATTTAAGTCCAAGCATGAGAGCTTCAATAATTTACACCAATAGTAGTGTCCCCATTTTGACTATATTTAAAAAAAAAAAAGAGATCTCAGGCTCTCAGTAGGTACCTATATTTCGCACATTTTATGCACGAAAATATGGATAGGTATCTGCTGTTCTTGACAACGCTTGGCGTGAATTACAAAAATTAAATTGGATCGTGACTTACGTCACGAAAGATTCCGCCTGATAAGGCGTAGTTTTGTCAGTTAACATATAAGGCCGCTAATTTTGTTCGTCCTCTAATAGCTCTTAGTGCAAAGCACAGTGTTTGCTTTCTTCCAGCTACTGCGTTGTTGCACCACTCATCCGTTTCTGCAGTTCACAAATATGGCCGGCAACTTATTAGCTCAGCTGCGTACCCATTGTACCCACCGCTTGACCTCGATTTCGTTGTTTGCCGAAGTTCCCCCCGACATCTATCTCCCTTGGACATCTTCCGCTAGATCTTATATAAACAATCCCCAATGATATACGAGCCTCTTTACCTCTGAGCAGGATTTTGCTGCGCCCGAACCAATCCTTTACTGCAGATCCTCCCTGCAGTTAGATGGTCGTTGCTTCACCGTTGACAACGTACCAAATTTCAATCTAAACTCAAATGTGTTGCTCTAGCTTTATGAGCGCGCGAACACCTTCTGGGATTTCGGTTACTATAGGTATTACAGTAGGAGCAATCGAGCGTTACTTTTTTACTGAAACTTTTTTTCAACAACTTACATGTTTTGAGAGTTACGGGTATATATATACACTAGCGGGCAAAATAAGAGAGAGATTTTCATTATTTGAAAATAAAGTTTAACCATGTAGAGTAGATTAATGAATCTTTTGATGGGGCCTTAAGGAATGTATTTAACATATTTCTGCATAATATAAGGACAAACATAACTATACTTATTTAACAAACAATAATAAAAATTGAACAGTGCAAATTAAGAGAACGATCGTCTCTAAAACATTCTCACATTTACCCCGGTCATCTGGAAACAATCAATTTCGTGTACATGACTTCCAGAACTGCCACTCTTACGATTACGCCATTGTAGAAACATAGCACCTCACGTGAAACTTACTCCTGAGCTGCGGGAAGAAATTTTTAAGCTCAGGTCCTCAGGAATGACTCTTTCGGCCATATCAAGAGAGGTAAACCAATCCAAGAGCGTTGTTTCTCGTGCTTTGAAGCTCTATGATGAAAAGGAACAGCTGGAATCACCGGTATCTGCAGGCCGCCCTCGAAAAACCACCGTACGAGTTGATAGGATTATGCAACGCTATGCCCAGAAGGATCCTTTCGAAACTGCTGCGGGAATTTCCAGAAAGCTGAAGGTCAATAACAACATAGAAGTGTCTCGCTATACAGTTTCTCGTCACCTCGATGCATGTGGGTTAAAGGCACGCAGTCCTGCCACTAATCCACTTATCAGTAAGAAGAATAAGAAAGCAAGACTTGCATATGCGGAAAAACACATCGTTTGGAGAGATGAAGATTGGGAAAGAGTGCATTTCAGCGACGAAAGTAAATTTAATTTGGTTGGATCTGATGGCAGACGGTATGTTAGACGTGCAACAGGTGACAGGCTGA
>LQNS02000138.1:13771864-13783128 GCA_001587735.2 Parhyale hawaiensis
GTTCCCTGAAAAGCTGAAAGTCAACAGCAGACCGGCTAGTACGCCAACGGGCATATGCCTCCCGCTTCAATTGGTGCGCTCTCCTACAGGCATCATCAAACCAGGGCTCATCGCCCGTCCTAACCCGTATAAACATGCATGTGGCGGTGACACACGCTGTGTTCTGCTTCTTGTCTGAGCTTTGCGGGCTTCGGATATTGTATTGATTGGTCGTGATGCTGTAGTCCTCAGGGGGCATAGATGGCATGGATAGGCTATAGGTTTACAGTAGATAGGTTCGTCCAATTTACATATATATATCATGGGATGTCACACTCCCTTTGGAGGCCCAAATGGTTACCGTAGCCGCAGTTGAGGACTTCGAGACATCTTTCTTGCTCATTCAGCGTCCTCTGTAATCGCGTTTCTAGTGACAATGTTTATTATGTTCTTCTACGTGCCCGGCTTGCGAGACTTTTTGCTAAATATAATACATACCCATTCCCTTTTCTCTTTTTCAAATACCTACTCTGTCTGATCGAAGATTGTTTAACCTAGCAGGGTTGCAAAGTTGGATAAGCCAAGTTGGCTCCTACTCCAGGGCTCCGCCAATGTCCGACTCTACAACAATATTGAACACTTTGCTCCGGTTCCATATAGGGCCTACTGGCACAAGCGAGTGTCTGACTCCGACTTCTTGCGCTCCAAACAAATGTCCGACTCCGAAACTCTCGTTCGTAGTTCCCCTGCCCCGTTATATGTACACGGTCACAAACACACGCACACACATCGTTGACTCTTTTTGTTTACTAAATGCTGTTCATAGCACTCCACCGCCTGCGCCATCTTTTGTTTAATCGACTCTATAAATATTTCCATTGCCTTTGCAGGGCGCACCGCCCACTTTGGGAGCCACTACTCGATGCAATGCAAGGGGCAGTTAAATTTGAAATGGTGGCTCCCGTCAAGTGAGACTCACGAGTATGAGGGAGGGTGCATTGTAATGCAGTTCATAATTATGGTGTACAGTGTAATGGTGTTGCTGTTTAATTCATCAGCGCCTGCCTGTCCAATAGAAGTTATATACATGAATATTGTAGCGTAGGTAGGGAGGCTTTACCAGCAATATTTTGTTGCTTGCATAATTTTATAGATACATACAGTTCGCCGCTACAGGGTTTTGCATTGACAAGCTCAAACTAGCACAGCGCTACCTCTCGCTGCAAGTGTCAAAGCGACGTTTGCACCAACAGACGCAATGGCAACATTGCCCCTTCCCCCCCCCCCCGACAGTGTCCGCTTTGCTGCAATTGACTGTAATAATACTGGACGAGTTGAGTTCAAACTCGAACTGTGGACCTGTTGCAGTCAGTATGGGTAGATATACGGTAAGTTTCTTGTGCTTTCTTGCGAGTGAAGGTCTCTCAAATCATAAAGTTATTGAGGGCTTCGGTTTGTTTTTGCCGTTTCTTTCAGAATTTGAACGCAGGATTGTGATACTCAGAAGTACAGTGCCGGCAAAAAAAAATCTTTACGCTTCAATGGCAAGACACGAAAAATGTGAGTTAGTATTTCGCTTGCCTTACCCGACATAATAAAGCGAGAAGATGTTATTGACGATACATTCCCTCCGCCCACTTATAGCAAACGACCATTACCCAGCCAACCCTCAGCGAGGGTTGTGTGCTGCTGCAGTGAGGTTGATAGTGGGTCGCTCTTGCCGACGTTGTTATTTTTGCTTTCTTATAAGTTTGCTTCAAATGGAGGAGTAAACCCTTGCGTTAACTGTGGTAGAAAAAGGAGACTAAAACGTGAAGAGCATGGGTTTCGTTCCAGCACGCCGACTTTGAACAGCCAGGTCCTTCTGCAGGCGATCGTGAATTGTCCTTGTTGCAACGTTCTGGAGGAGCTCAGGGTGTCTGTTTTTGAGTTCAAAGACTGTTAAAGTATGATTTGGGATAACCTCACGCTTCAGAAGCTTATTTGTTCTCAGTGTAGTTTTCTTAGGCGTGCCAGAGCCTGACTTCTTCTGTGGTACCGTCCCTGTTGGTAACTTTGTCCCCGACCGCTTCAGCTGAGAGGTTGTCTTGACATCGCCAGATCTTTGGTTGCGAGAATCACCAAGTCTCCCTTTTATAGCATAGTTAACGCAAGNCTTGCGTTAACTATGCTATAAAAGGGAGACTTGGTGATTCTCGCAACCAAAGATCTGGCGATGTCAAGACAACCTCTCAGCTGAAGCGGTCGGGGACAAAGTTACCAACAGGGACGGTACCACAGAAGAAGTCAGGCTCTGGCACATCTAAGAAAACTACGTACACTGAGAACAAATAAGCTTCTGAAGCGTGACGTTATCCCAAATCATACTTTAACAGTCTTTGAACTCAAAAACAGACACCCTGAGCTCCTCCAGAACGTCGCAACAAGGACAATTCACGATCGCCTGCAGAAGGACCTGGGCGTTCAAAGTCGGTGTGCTGGAACGAAACCCACGCTCTTCACGTTTTAGTCTCCCTTTTCTACCATAGTTAACACAAGGGTTTACTCCTTCATTTGAAGCATATTTTGACCCATTGTGTGCAGTAGGTGTAAAGTTATATTACTTTAAACTTATAAGAAAGAAAAAATAACACGTCGGCAAGAGCGACCCACTATCAACCTCACTGTAGCAGCACACAACCCTCTCTGAGGGTTGGCTGGGTGATGGACGTTTGCTATGAGTGGGCGGAGGGAATGCATCATCACTAACATCTTCTCGCTTTATTATGTCGGGTAGGGCAAACGAAATACTAACTCGCATTTCTCGTGTAAAGTTTTTTCTTGCCATTGAAGTGGAAAGATTTTTGTACCGGCACTGTAGATACAGTATTCACCATATTGTCAAGAGAGAAATAGCGTTAGACTTAGTAGCTCTAACCTTTTAAATGTAACAAATATAGCGTTGAATCCTATTTATTCGTAAAAGCGAGGGTCTTACAGTCTTTAATAGAAATACAGCCGGCTTCTCCTGAGATATTGCGTTTTGTGTATCGATGAATTTAAAAATTCTTATCATGACGCGACATGAAGCCTTTCTATAGTGCCTAATGTACACATTTGTAGACGACACAATCGTACAATAGGGATATTCTTATGGAAAATGTTGTTCAATTCAGTCACTAAATGAATAACGGTAAATTGACGCATACTGTCCATTTTTCAGGACGGTATTAATACCGTATCGTTACACTCTCACGAGGATTTAAGGTTTACTTCATGCGTTATCAACTTAATGGGTCAGTACAGTGTTTATTACTAAACGACCGATAGATTGTCTTTTTAACATAGAGAAATTACAAAATTGACCACACAAGTTAATTTGCGACTATGCAACTAGTGCGAATGGTAAAATTAATTTTAAGTGAACGCAACAATGGATACGAAAATGTAAGAGTTTAGCAGTCTTTCTTAGAAATTATATTGGCCTCACCGGAGATATTGCGCGCGCCGTGCATCCATGCACGTGCTCATTAGCCGTGCTAGAAAGTGAGGAGCGTGAAGGCTGCGCATCATGCGTGGTGATGCAACCCGTGCTGCTCTCGTTATGCCGCGCCATGGCCAGGGTGGTGGCGGTGATGTAACGCTTGCCGTGATGCTACGGAGCATCATCGCCTGCCTCATCTGATGCTCTGTTTAGCGTGCAGCAGCGAGCTTGTGATGTGTGGTGTCCTCGAGTGTTGCATACGTACGGTTGTGGAGCTGAAGCTAGGGTCCGACCTCCGATTCTTCGAACTCGCTGGTGTTCCACTGCAGCGCCGTGCGCCCAAATGCTGTCCATTTGACTCCTTAACAAAACATGGCATGGCAGCAAAGGCGGATATAAATTTAATTCGTACGGATGTTCCGATGTGTCATTGATACGCAACTGTTTGCCAACCTAATAGTTTACTGAACTATTATCAGCCGCCAAGTTGGCTTATATATATATATATATATATAGTATCACTAGCAAGAATTTCGAAGTTGACGTCGGAACTTGAAAAGCTCTGCGCTTTTCTGCTAATTAACCCTTTTTTCTAAGAAAACTCCGTTCTTGCTATGAGGTTCTAAAAGAAGCTCATAGAAGAAACTATCACTGTAGTCACTTGAGCTCACCTACAATTTAGTTCAGTCGTAAATAAAATACTATCACTGACTTCAGACGGGTTGTTAAATATGTTACCCAAAGTTCGAGAGAAAGAAATAACGCACTGGTTTTAATAATCAAAATTTTGATGCGGCATCTGACGATGCCGTCAGTACCGAAAGGGTTAAAAGGACCCAAGAACGCACTCGGATGCTGAGCAATACCTCGTATGGGAGCCAAAGGGCTGCCGTGAGAACCCTGGATTACACTCGGACTCGCAACCCCACATTTACGGTCCCGAGATCTGAGGTTACCCGAGTCCTGGGGCTCGTGATGACTAGAGCCCGGATTTATTGCAGTTTCCGGCGTTATAGCAATAACTGCAATAACTGCTATTAGAGCTATAAATGCAATATATTAGGCCGTGTTCACATGTCCCTCATTGTATCGCGTACACTCAAACTGATGGACGCGGTGCGGTGATTTGAGAGAAGCAGCTGCAGCAAACGCGGTACTGAAGAATGAAGCATGTCCTTTTTTTAACGTGCTGCGTCATTCAAGTTCAGTAAACAGAATTTATAAATGCTAAATTTATCCTCTGCAGCGTTCACAGATCATGGATGAGTCAACAAAAAATGTTTTTTTTTCTAATCTTCACTTTAATGATCAGAATCACTGTACAGTAGGCCTACTCCCGTTTAAGAGACAAAAATAGAAAACTTGAAAATGTTATAAGAACACGGACGCCATCTTTTATTTGGTAGTCCAACTGATAGCTCTGTGCTGAGTTCTCTTCTGTCGGTTTATCAGGCTATAGCTATTTTTAATAGGTTATTCTTATCAAAATCAGTCTATAAGATTATGGGATACGAATGTGACTTCAAACCGACGCGAAATATAAGCGAAAAGGTAAGGAAACGATAACATAACTGAACGCCCAGTGTCATTCGTAGGAATGAAGCACACTTCTACGCGTGGTCAGACGCACAGCTCGTGTTCATTTTCGTGATCGAACGCCTTACGATGAGGGACGGGACTTGTGAACTCATGTCACTTACTATCACTGTCACGTGTCACAAGACTTCAAACGCCATGACAATTGATTCCCTTATTAATTATTGTTCCATGTATTTGTTGGGGTAAAAATATAATTGAGTTGCATAATCTCCAAGTTTGACTATCAAATTTTTATAACCTTTTTCGTTCGGGGGATACATCATGGGAACAGGTAAAGCGAGATATTTGCAAGAATCATTATCGCCATTGGGAAGAATTGTCAGTAAGCTCAAGCGCAATGTAAACCTATCGATAATTGGTATTTGGAACTGAAACAGGTATCCGTTGATCCACTGACATGCTCTTCTCGTTTGCTATCCGACTTTTTTTTTTGGTCCTTTCAATTTATTACTGTATTTACCTTTTCTTTGTTTCCTATTTCTTCCACACCTATTGCTAGTACAATAAGAGCAAATTTTAGGTGCAATAGGAGCAAATTTTAGGTGCAATAAGAGCAAATTTTAGGTGCGATAAGAGCAAATTTTAGGTGCAATAAGTGCAATTTTTAAGCGCAATAAGAGCAATTTTTAGGTGCAATAAGAGCAGTTTTTAGGAGCTATAACTGCAATATTTTAAGCGCAATAAATCCGGGCTCTACTGATGACATAGTCGCGTGCTCTAAACTTCTGTTCAGCCGTAGTAAGCGCTTGTGAGAAGCTCATCCCAAGGTTCCGTTTCTTGGTAATATCTCGAGTATTATCATTCTTTAGATAATTTTATTTTTTCACTTTTTGCATATTAAGCTGTCATCGTGAAAAGTCATACTTGATCAACTAAAAAAAATTGCCCCATTTAGTATCTACGTTGGCTCGTTAGCTGGGTCATTTTATAAGCTAAATTCTCGGTTTTTTGGGAGGGTGAAAGCTATAGGTTTGACATTCTTTTAACCCTATAAGGCCCAGCGTCCTCTATAGCAGATACTTCAAACAATATGAGAAACTGAAGTTTGAAAGGTTTAGACGGCATACATAAAAATAACACGTGTTCTCGCTCTGCTTCAGGTTAAAAAAAAAGCTGTGCTACATGTGGGTTGAAATATATCATTGGAATGCTGTCTGGCGCTCCCTGGAACAACATTTCGCACTCCCACGAAGTAGTACTCGCGCCACTCCTGCTGTAGACCGCTGATACGACATGCGTAGTCCGAGCCGCTTCTTTCTATCACTAAAAAAGTGTCGAAAGGCCGTTAGTTAATGTGTATCATACATGACACTCGGCGTGTGTCTATATTATAGGTATATTATGCTGGTACTTCTACGGTTGCGTTCCTCGATGTACCTATTCAAATGAAAAGTAGCTATATAGGGCATATTCCTGGTGCACTGCGCACCATGACTTCACGACATAAGAACAAGAATACGATGTAAATAGTTGGTGTCTAGTCGAGCTGCCGGAAGTAAAGTATCGCAACACAAGTTGGACCTGAGGTCCATTATCCTTCTGCCGCTGCTGTGAGGACATTCTGAACGCAGCTTCGTGTCGAGTGAGAGCCTCGTCCGTAGCGCCCGACTTCGTCTCTGGCGCGCTGCCGGTCGAGTCAGACAGTGCCTGAGCGATTAGAATATCATAGGCATTTGTCCGATGTCTGGAATTGAGGCAGCGGATAGTATCGTATATGGTCGAAAGTTTCTGATTAGGGTGCAGGATATGCAGAGTAGAGGACTCGAGGTACCATCGACTGGAACAAAATATTTCATCGAGATCTCCTTAGCTTTATCTTTTCGGCAACTTCAGTCATGGACTTTGTTTTTGCTGCTTTGATCGAGTGGTAGCCTTTAATTTTAAAGTTTAAACCGATTACTCACTAAACTGCACCAAACTCAGTTCTGCAAAAAGGACACTATTTTATTGTCTGTATTCAATTTAATCTGCCTGCGGCACATCCAGGATCAATAAAAACACCGCACTTCATTTGTAATTTTGCGATTCACTTTTGGCCTCGTTCCAGTTTAAACCTCAGAACTTGTTCTCTTAAATGAACCCTCATAATATGGACCTGCGTGTCAGACGCTTATTTCGACGAGGTCATCGCTAACCCTTCCATACCCCGATTAACTGCCAGTTTTCATAATAATGGCACCATCTTTGTAAATTGTATATGTCTTGAAGTAATTACGAACCTCGGTGATTACTTCAAGGTATATGTCCTCAAGTGCCAAATGGGCACAGTGGACTTGAAAGGGATCATCGATAGGCTACCCTGCTTTTATTACGGTTGCGAATGTGACTCTGCCTCTGCTGCAACTTTCTCTCTTAACAAAGTACAGTATAACAATTCAGCTTTTCTCTTGAGCAAATTACGCCATTGCTCTCTCGCCCCGTTACCCCCTCACTGTGGTACCGCCCCCCTCCTCTGTGCACCAACACGCGCACACCCGCCGTCGTATGAGTCAGCATGCAGCGGTCGAGTAGCTGTGACTGCTGGAACAGTGCGGACCTCATGCGTACACACGCTCACTTGTTGTGGTTCTGTGCGTGTGTACGAATCCCGGTGTTTGTTTGGATAATCGGTGTGTGCGTAAGCTTGGATGTGAATTATCAGTGTGAGTACGGATTCCCCTGGTACCCCATATACCTATTTATGAGTTACCAGTGTGTACATCTACAAATACTCTTCACTTGTTTACAGGATGAAGTAATAGCCTGAATTTCCAGTGTCATTGGGTATGCTGCGCGTGTCATTTGCTGGTCAGTTATGTCTCTTGCGATCCATGCTGGCTGCTAAAGGAATCGAACTCGTGCGGGTAAAGCCCGCTGCAGACGATAGTCTTATGTCCTGTGTTATCACTTCACTACGTTCGATAGCGTTACTGTGTCTGTGTAAACATAAAAAAAAAACTGCTTTCACAGACGACATTCGCTAAATATTTCCAGACACAAAACGCTGCACTTGTGACACTGGCTAAGCCGGAGAAAACGACGGTAAACATTTTATCGAAATTTTTAGTAGACACGCAGTCGTGTTTGCAAGGACAGTACGAAATATTCTAACGCTGTGCAGTGAAAACGCAGGACATATCTTGCTACCTTCGAGACAGCCGACAGCTTGCACTTGTACACATACTCCTGATACCATGTTTACTGCTGGCAGCATCTGCTGTTTGTCATTTCTTTAGAGTACAGTCGAGCAATTCCTTAGATCTGAAGCAATTAGGTGACCTTTTCTGCCCATAGAACAACTGATAGCATTCCTTATAGCCGACAGCTTCCCAGATCTTCGAGTAAGGCGTAGTGTTCGTCAATATCTGGTGGGCTTTGACCACACTCTGTAGCTTGGGCCCCAAGTCGCGACTGTCATACCTACGGTGGGGCCGAGCGCACGTGTATCTCTGCAGCTATTGAGCCACACTCTGGACTAGGTACAGTTTGTATGGCTTGGATAACTAGAACAGGTGTAGTGGTGGCAGTAGCTACAGGTTCTGTAACACGCAGCGTCTGTTGGGCAAGTGCAAGTGTTCGTATGTATTGTACAATGAACATACTGCGCTGTTGCCGCGTTTGTTGGAGTGTTTCATACTTTGTAAGATTTGCGGAAGTTGCAGGTTTTCCCTGATATAAAGTACTAGCTCGTCAGGCGTTACTTGGTGCAACCCTGTTGAAATGCAACTTGCTACCGTAGTAATGATGTTATTTATGTTAAAGTTTATTGTTGAATACGTGTGTAGCTATACAATTGTGGAGCTCCTAAGGTTGTATCCAAGTTTAACGTATTAACACCCACTGTCCCCATTTGAGTACAATATATGTATTAATAGTACTATTTCAAAAACTGATTCTGCTGTGAATGTTTCTCGTTTTATACATAAGGTTGTCTTCGCCTGGAGAAGAGTGGACGGGGGTATGCCACTAGGTAGCCATGGAAAAGAGCGGAAGAAATTAGTTTTATTAATTGTTCGCCATCCTGTAAGCTCCCCGTCTCAGTAGTCCGACTCCGTGTACCCCTGCTCTCTAACGCCCCCTGCCTCCCCTAAAGTGCCCCCCTGCGATGACATCACGCTACACACTCGCTGCTGCGCACATGGCGGGGATGTCTCTGCCCGAGTTGCCTGCTGCACCGTGTCGTTTGGAGGCCGGTGGCCCGGTGTATATCTTCATAGATTGACTATTGGCCAGTGTCTCCCTTGGGTGTGCATATGAACCTACGGACCCCCTGTTGGTGGACTCTCGGACCCCCGACTGGTTCATGACATTTGAAGCTTCTGTAACAATATTTTATTGCTGTTATCGCATTGATGATACGGGTTAAGTTTTTATTTAAGTTATCAAAAGAAAACTATATGTTTTGTTGAGCTATTGCATCATTTTTTAATTTAGAAAGTTTAATGGTGATATGCTAGTTACTCCTTAATGTCACTTCTTTCATTATATATAGAAAACCTTATATTTTTCTGGATAAGTATGATTGCCGCATAAGATTACTTTAGTTCAATGTAAACGGTCATTTGAGGAAACTATAAAATAGATTCATGTGAGTCATTTGTGAAAGTTCACTTCATTAGAATAGATTTTATATCACGTGAGAAATTATACATATTTTTGGCTCACAGTGTTTAGCTTTGACTCTACTATACTACTAAATGGCATTGCGCTCGACGTCATAAATATCTAAAGAAATATACTTTGATCGTTCGGTGTCTAATCCACGACGTTAATGGCATTTTAATGGCAGGGGGTCTGCGTGTTCAAAGTCGTTGTTACTGGGGTGCGTAAAGAACTGAAGTCAGGGAATCACTGCTACAAGCACACATGTCTATATTGAGAAACCTTGTTAATAAGACCAGAAAGGTATCGGAAAACTTATTCCTTTTATTGAAAATTTAATTTATTTCATCATTAAATTCTTTCCTCTCTTTGGTCGATCAACTGATTCCTGTCAATCTGTCATTAACTATCACTCCATGCTTGTCACGTCTCAACATTAATTATAAATGTGGCATAAACCGCAACAGTACTTGACTCTTAGGTCTGACGCTGGCGGCCAAAAGTCGGCAACGTAAAAATGGGATTTTCTCAAGAGCTATTCTTTTCCCCCTATGTAATGCTGAAGAAAAAAAAAATTCCAAGGTACCCAACATTTTTCTTGCGGAGAAGGTATCTTGGATACGGCGCATCTCTCATTTTTTTATTGATGTACTTCGAGTAAAAGTACTCATCATGATGATACAGGGGCTGAAATCAATAATTTTAGGCGCTTAGGAGAAGTTCACTCTTCTGTTAGCGCTGTGCCGTTGTTAAGTTAAAATGTGAGCCGGACAGACCTGAGGCAATGGCCCTCAGGCAGGGACTACGGTATCTGATATCGGGCAGGGCTTAACCCTCGACGAGTTAGAGCTCACGTCATGGACACATCGTATAATATAGCCAGGATTCTTCGAATTGTGCGAGTTCAACTTGCGCGGAATTCGACTAGCACGAGCTAATTATTGATACAGAATGCTCAATTTGCGCGACTGTTTTCTCGACTTGCGCCATTATTAAAGAAAATTATACCCTACCTTGAGGTACCTTGAGAGTCTTCGGAAGAAGTCCGGGTGACGTTGCTCACGTCCCCCCACGTGTGTGGAGTCACTGCTGGGTGTCTTCTGTGGTGCCGCAGTTTGCGACCAAAGAGAGAGCCGGAAGCGAATTATCTCCACAGTGCACGTAACCGCTGGCCGCTGGTCTATCTGGTATTCTTCTTAAATGTGAATCCAGTAAGTTTTTGAACTCTACAGTTTTTATGTCTGTGGCGTTTCGAATATGCCGAGGCATTTTGTTAAACAATCTTGCTCCCCGTACAGCAAAGCTATTAGAATATATTGTGGCCACAGCTTTTCCACCATCTCTGCTTGGGATACGAATATCACAGGTCCTTCCAGTTCTTTCCGAGTGTCTGGCGACAATCCGCTCATTGACATTCACAGTGATACGTTCCAGAATTTTCCAAACATATATGATTGTAAATCGTTTCAATCTGCGCTGTATTGAATACAAGTGGAGACAGCTGAGTCGTTTGTGGGAATCGTACTCCTGCATACCTCGAATTTTGGCCGTGAACGATCGTTGGATACCATCAAGTTGTTCAAGATTTTTTCTTGTACTCGGCATCCAAAGTGGGGAACAGTATTCTATTCTCGGAAGGATT
>LQNS02000138.1:13784245-13796870 GCA_001587735.2 Parhyale hawaiensis
TCGTCCAATAACGGTCCTATTTTTGTTTTCAGAGACGCGTAATTTGATGCATAAGAGAAGAAGTACTTACTGTTTTCTCTTATCTTCTTGATGGCTTGCAGTTCTTTTTCCTGTTTCTCTTGATCATGAGATTTTGCAAGTTTATGTTCAATCTCTTCCAGTTTTCGCCGGCATTCAGTTTAGGACAAACTATGCCATAAAAATATTTGATGAACTGAATAAGTAAATGTAAATTTTTCTCTCTTTTTCTGTTTTCTTACTGTTTACATTTATTAAACAATTTCATTTTTTTTTTAAATTTGTATTCATACAAAGCAGTCACTAACTAGAGCACCCTTGAGAGCGCATACCTCCGCCAAGCGAGACAATGGTAGCAAAAAAATTCAAATTGTCTCTGAAACCATAATTTTCTTTGTATAAACTCCAAAATCTAATCATTTGTGCCTTTTGATAGTAATAACAACTTGTGCAATTTTCTTGAAGGTCCGTTCATAACTTTTTGAGTTATACTGCTAACAAACATTAAGACAAACTTGAGTCAAACATACAAACGAACAAACCGATCTGCCCCAAAATTTAATCATTTATGTCTTTTACCATTAATTATAACAACCCCTATAAATTTCATGAAGATCCCTTCCTTATTTTTTGAGTTATTATGCTAACAAGCATGAAATTAGTATCAGTGACGAACGAACGAGCAACCGGATGATTACCAAAATTTGGTCATTTACTCTTCGTTATATACCTAACAACTCATGTTGTTAATTTCATAAGAATCCATCCATAACTTTGAGTTATGGCATTAAGAAAAATGAGGTAGACAGACAAACAAACGGAAAGGCCTATCTTCACCAAAAGTTAATCCTCTGTTCTTCCTAACATACCTAACACTCCCTGTAAATTTCGTCCAAATCGGTTCATAACTTTTTGAGTTATCTTGGTGACAGACAGACGGACAAACACGACGAAAACATAAGCTCCTTGGCGGAGGTAATAAAAGCTTTTTGTAGCAGATAGAAACAAAGTTCTTTCAACACTTCCTCCCTGTGTTTCCTTAATATAGCAGTATAAAAGTTATTTCGGAAGTTTTTAATAGAAACAATATCTGGTACTCGCGCATCCCCCAATTACTCACGCAAGCCGAGGAATGCCTGAACAAATTTTCCAGCTAAAGACGTGCTCCTCCTTCATACAATTAGCCTATCCATCGCTTTGAGGGTCCTGTTGGCGAGCGTTCCGCGAACACATATTTCCCACAATGACATACTATAACGATGACCCTGTCTCGGACAAGGGTCCGCCCATTTATACAATATTGAAGCCTAGAGTGTTTTTGTAATACGAAAGAGCCCTCTTCTCGTGGCTAAACAATTTCACGTTTCACTCACTTGTCTGCCCATTTCAGCGGTGTTCGCGCACGACATATGTTGTGCGCGATCGATCGATCGCGCTGCGCAAACGATCGATCGTTCAAATTTTAAAATGAAAAATAAAAAAAAAACAGTCCTTGCCTGTCCTAACCTACCCGAAATTAAACCCGAATATAGTCCAACTTATCCGAAATTACGGCCTAATATCTACAACATCCACCGTTTGCGCAGCGAGATCGATCGATTGTCCAAATCTATCGTTCGCGCACGACATAAGCACTGGGATCTCTTACTGCAAGCCATAACCTGACCCCTGCACCCACTGAAAGGTTCACACGATAACCACTTGACAGTTTTCGGCTGTTCCCTTGGCTATATTAATCTGCTTTATGTTTAGAAGAAAAAAAAATTTTCTTGAAGCTTTCGGCATTTTTTGATACATTTATGCGCGAAAATATAGAAATCTGCTGTTCATAACAACGCTTACAGGAAAAAAACAATATAATGGATAGGGTCGTGATGAGTATCGCAACAGAGGATTATTAACCCTTAAATGCATAGCGTGCCATATATGCAACATATACCAATAGTGTTATTTCTACGGGTGTGCTATGATTAAATCAGGCATTTAAGGGTTAAATTACTGTCTTAAAAACTGTATTATTATTTACGCTTTTCGTATCACCAAAGAAAAGGTGTTAGTACCTAACTTTTAGTCTACGCAGGCTGCTGGGGGCTGTTAGTCTTCGAAACTGTTGCCTTTTTATGGAATATATTGTATGATTCAACAGTGTGCTGCTAATAATTTTACTTATAGTCACTGTCACAAACTAATATACCTACTATTTTTAGGAGCAAAACTAACGTATTTTTGGCTGCTGAACATAATGTTATAAGTACCAAAAAATTGTACACCATTCCTTGGAATGAGCTAGGGGCAACAACATAAAAATCAGTACCAAGCTGGTGTTTGAAAGCTCCCTTCCCCCTCCTCGCGCATAAGGTGCACGGGTCGTGGAGTTCCGTTTTACTGAAGTCGTTCATCGTATGTAATGGGGAGTTGCACCCACGCCGTACCATATACATACATTAGTTTAGCTTTAGTTTAAGGCATGGAACATCTTTTCTTTCATGCCCTCATGGCCTCTGTACTACGTACGCGCCTAGTTACTAAGATCTACGTATACTGATGCTTTCTTTTTTGACGTATTCGTGTTCCCATTCGGTAAATCACGTCTCTGTTTGCCAGGTTGACACACCGCGTAATCTACTCACAAATGGATGTCGTAACTTACTTTTAGTTCATTATTTTACATGCGCAACATATATTTAAAAAAAACAAAGCGTTATTTATGAGCAACTTCTCCCGTAGAACATCTACTTGTGTTTTGCTGCCTTTGTGAAACTCACTAAAAAGTGGCGCTCTTCTGTGAACTGGACCTGAAAATTTTATTTGGTCAGGTGTGCCTGTGTAGCTGCGGAGCACCGCCCAGCAACTGCGACTCATGTCGACGTCTTGCTTTGTTGTATCTCGACCTTTCAGCTAGAAATGCGCCTTCTCCGAATTATTCTGCTGTTTCGTACGAACTGGAAGAGAGTGCGTCCCAGTTGACTTGATGCAAAATATTAACTAAACTTATGAGTCGTTTCAGATCAGGAAGGCTACATCGCATTAGTATGTTTACTACGTGCTTTTGACCGCGTGTTGATTTTGCTGCTACACCACTGTCATTGTTTATGTTTTTATCTCATTAATGGACTACTCGCTTCTGGTTTTCTACAGTTATTCTCAGGGTATTTTCGCCCTGCTTCCGTCGCATGAAATTTTATTATATTTATATCTAAGTCTCTGAGCAATACGAGTACATCAATAATTTCATTCCCCGTACACAGTGGAGCAGTCTACATTTTCCCATTCTATATATAGATTTAATGATTTTGTCTCTTTGATGTATGATATTTATATCATTTTCTTGACCCGATGACGGTACATGTGTTTGAAACGTTTTCATCGTGTGCAGCATTCAAACTGTTACCTTCATCTTAAGTTATATTTGCAATTTTCCTCAGGGGCACAGGACGGGTCATAATTAGGTTAGGTTAGTTAGATTCGCCTATGCTATGTTATGGGGAGCAGCGCCCCCGGAGGACCCTGTAGTTACCTTAGCCCTAGCTAGGCTTTCGGAACGTCTTTGCTTCGTGCCACTTTGCTTTCTTCCAGTTCCATACCCTTGCTGATGTGATTTTTCTTATATTCTTCCTCTTGTTTCCCCACTTGCTGTTCCCATGCGCGTTGATCCTGTGTGGGAACACCCTCGTGCATGGGTTCCGCGATTCTATCGGCATGCTATCGACTATATCCCTTCTTTCAATTCCTATGTGGGATCGCTTTTGTAGTGGAAACGCAGATCAAAACTGCTCAATATAGTATTTATTTCCGTATCCTTCTAATAAAATTGATCGATAAGTACCGTATACAGCTAGTAATTTGCGTAGTGTGAAAAGAACTAGAAAACTAATTTCCAAGGATTATGCTGCTGTGCCATTTTCAGCAGTTTTTCTGACCTTGTATAGTTACAGGCAGTGGCGACTCGTGCTCTGTGTCAAGTGGGGCCCCATCATATTTTCTTACAAGCCATTAGGTGTAAAAGCTATTTTCTATGCTGATTTCACGTCTTGAATATGGGAATATTGTTATTTGCGATCTATTTTTATATTTGCATTATTCCATTCCCTACGCAGGTGGAGCTGGCCCCAGTGCACGAGCCGCCACTGGTTACAGGTATACACACTATACTTGGCGTAATACATATTGTTTTGCCATGGACTTGGCTCGATACCATGTGTAACTTATAGCTCGACCTACTTCACCCAAATTAATGGATGGTCTATCACTGCTTCAGTGCCATGGTGAGCATATTGAGGTGGTGTTGCAGGGAGGTAGAGTGACCTACAAGGGGCTGCAGTTCCCCTTATGGTGCTAATGACGCTGCGTATCGACGGAGGCGCCTTAGTTCGCTTATGTCCCGTGCTGCAGAGTGCACCTCAAGTGCATTGGTCAGAGTGGTCCGGCTCTGTACGGTGTTCTTCTACTTATAATCTTCACATATTTGACTTGCCTGGTATGCTAACGATGTTAGAGGAACGTGACAACTGAGGATGAATTAGGAACGCTGTTTAGTCAAGCGACTCAAGCCGGTGTTAGATTCTACTTATTAGGCTTAGCTGTTGAGCTCATGATATAACGAATAACCTACTTTATGATATATGATATAAAGAATGACCTACTTTATTTCTCCTGTTATCAAGGTAGCGGAGTCGGATAGATTACCTAAGTTAGACTGCGCCTCCTGGGTCTAGCTAATTTTTGAGTTTTACTTTCTTGTACTAGACCCAAAAATGTCCTCCTACTGACTAAGGCTCGGTAATCCCTGCATTTTTTTTTTTGAGAAGGGGCTTGCACTGTATGTAAAAAAAAAGTGTTGCGGAATAAACATCTTGAGATGAACCACGACTTGCATTTGGAACGAGGGGTCTGATCCCGCTCGATGTCCTGATCCTTATATTATTAATAGATTGAACACGTTCAGCTTAAAATTCTTCCATATTGTTAAGAACGTGGCAGATTCTTGTTAACTTGGAAGTACATTCGATGTAGCTGCGCTTCCGGTAACTACTCTGCGCTGAGCCATTTTCAGTTTCATGAAGATCTGTCACTACTCACAGACAGTTTTTTTTAATATTTAACTTTGCATCGTCGGTGACGGGAGGCATTTTCCAAGAAATGTTAATTAATTTTGAGAAGTTGAGAACAGAGCTTCCTATTCTGCTTTCCAAATTTTATGTCATTCAAGTGGTCGACCTTCTCTACACACGTTCACTACGGTACCTATATAGCAATGTGGCAGAAGCTAATTTTCATATCGAATAAACCCTTTTGTAGTGACTGAGGAGGTTTAAACTAACAATACAAGTTCATATAACCCTTTAACGGAGTAACTCGAATATATTCGTCGAGCAATTTGGCTAGT
The DNA here is from genome assembly GCA_001587735.2 of Parhyale hawaiensis. Taxonomy (NCBI): domain Eukaryota; kingdom Metazoa; phylum Arthropoda; class Malacostraca; order Amphipoda; family Hyalidae; genus Parhyale; species Parhyale hawaiensis. The sequence goes on from LQNS02000138.1 coordinate 13,789,650, forward strand.
GTTTGAAGGTTATTTGTACCATATTGAAATTACTTAAAAATAGAAAGATGCCGTTGACGGGTTAACACTTTTCAAGTGTAACTTATTTTTACTTTTTTTTTCACTCTGCCGACCACCTTTGGCGAGCTACCTTGTGTCTCCCTCATTGCCGTCCATTGGTCAGGTCGGCACTAATCAAGCGAGCCATTAACGTGGGTATAACAGCTGCCTTACAGCTCCCCCACAGCATTTGTGCACAGTCTGTGCCAATGCCGAGAGCTCTCGATGCATATAGCCCTGCTCTCATTTATGGTCTCCTTATATGTTATTTTGTACACGTTTGCTGCATAAACTGTGCTATAACTATGAGGGCTGGGTAGGACATTGAATTAGGACCCTTGGAGATTAGTACGCCGACACTGCCCATAGCAACAGTAGTGATATAAATATGTGTCGGTGTGTGCTGATATTTGGGCCTCACAACCCCAAGGGCCTAGTGCCTTCTCCGCAGGGGATGTTAATTGCAGCTTGCCTCAGTTCCTGCTGACGAGGTTTTAGTTTCGTAAAGTTAGGCAGGCTCTCAATACATCCTTCATTTTTGGAAGATGGGCCGCTGATCGAGGTGGCCGACCTACCTATTTCCGCTAGACAAGTGGACCCTGCACGGCGTAGCTGAGCGAAATCGTCCAGCCGTGCCCGGGGGTTGGAGATACTCAACTTACGCCTTTTTCCTGTCAGTAGCGCACTGACTACTTAGAATCAGAGACATACCGGCCGAAAAGCAGAGACAAAAATTATTGATTATTTGAAACGATACGTACTTTTGCGCCCTAGTGGCGCACGAGCCTGTGTTAAACCACAGGAATAGTTCGACGCGATATAGACATTGTGTCCCTGATGCACTAGTAAAATTTTGTACTAGTACAACTACACCTGTGTGTGCTCTATATGTCATGATTCTATTTCATTACAGCTTTCTTTTCGATTCTGAGAAGTACGTAGATTTAGCTCGCTCGTCAAAACTGTAACGTATCGTACCAGACTATCTCATTTATATGCGTGTTACCAAAGTTAACTTTCATTTTATGTAGGACTATATATACCTAACAGTGTTGCCTTTCTTTTACAGAACAAGCATGGATGGAACAAGTCATCTGCGTCGGCCCACAACTGGTCCTTTTGCGGACCGTTTCCCCAATGGTAGCATTTCGTCACAGCGCGGAACCGCCACCAGCACCTCTTCCCTCAGTAACACCTCGCCCAGAAACTCCCTTGTTAGTTCCTCGATATCGTCTCCCCATGTCACAAAGCCCCACAATGGTGACGTGCCTTCTTTAAATCCTCCCGATCACAGAAGAAATTCTAAAGAAGCTTCTCCGCCAGCTGCTTCCCCTTTGGCTAACAAAAAATTGTCCCCTCCTCGAAGTCGAATCGCTTCAACCCTTTCAAAATTCGAACGCAACGACGCCCTCGCCGCAAATTCTTCCCTGCGGTCCAACAGACAAACATCCGACAGCTCCATCACAAGTAACGGAGTTCCTCCCGGCAATAAGTTTCTGAATGGCAAGACCTTGAGGAGTGTCCAGAACAACAAATTATCATCGGGTAACCCACCCTTAAAAGCCGGTTTTGGCAGCGGTGGCGGAGGTGTGTCACCATCCAGTATGGTCAGCAAGTCTGGAGGCATGCAGGGTCGACCGCTAAGTAACAAGGCCATTAAGAATAATATGAAAAAGTCCGCACAGAACAACGACAGCTCCAAAAGGACTCTTAGTTGCGAAGAAAAGCAGCAGCTGTTGAAGAGACTCACACCGACTCAGTACCGAGTTACGCAAGAGAAGATGACGGAAAGGTAAGGGCTGGTACATACAACAGAACGTGCGGACAGAAGGGATGTCGGTTCAATAGCAAGAGTGGGCCATGGCTGGGATAGGCGCAAAGCTCTTATCTGTCATAGTTGTTTATTAGATTTATTTGGTGAAGCATTTTTTGGTGAACTTCAAGCTCAATTCTTGAGAAGAGATTGGGCATTTGTAACATTTATCATCAGATGTTTCTTTCTGTTTCATAAATGTAGTTAGTGTTGTTCACAGTATCAAGGCAATAATCTTATTGACTAGTGGGTTGATTATTTGTTTTGTTAGGTATCTACGGCATACTGGGTTTGTCCCTCAGCCCCCTTATCTCTTTATCTATCTCGTAAATTTTTACATTGTGACATGAATTTTTACATTTTGATAGTAGAAATACTACTAACTGATCTTAAAAGAAAATCTATTCCGTGTAGACAAGACATCACATTCTGTGTAGAAAAGTAAAACATTTCGTGCTTGCCGTGAGACTTCGTCCATGTAACTTCTAACTTCAAAATGTAAATGAAGATTGGTGACGGTAATAATTTTATCTCGATGTTGTAGATGCTCCGAGCTTTTGCAAAAACAATGATAAAATATTTAAACTAGAGCATTCTGAGAGCGCATACCTCCGCCAAGCGAGGCAACGGTAGCAAAAAATTCAAATTGGCTCTGAAACTATAATTTTCTCTGTATAAACTTCAAAATCTAATCATTTGTGCCTTTTGATAGTAATAACAGCTTCTGCAATTTTCTTGAAGATCCGTTCATAACTTTTTGAGTTAAACTGCTAACAAACATTAAGACAAACATGAGTCAAACATACAAACGAACAAACCGATCTGCACCAAAATTGAATAATTTAGCTATGTCTTTTAACATTACTAACAACCCCTCTAAATTTCATAAAGATCCATTCTTTATTGTTTGACTTCTTTTGCTAACAAGCGTAAAATTAAAAACCGTGACAAACGAACGAACAAATAGATCATTACCAAAATTTTGTTATTTCCTCATTGTTAGCTATGTATCTAACAACTCATGTTAATTTCATAAAATCCATCCATAACTTTTTGAGTTATTGGATTTAGAAGAATGAGACAGACAAACAAACGGATGGATATATCTTCACCAAAGGTTAATCATCTCTTCCTCCTAACATACATACCTAACAACCCTGCAAATTTCGTCCAAATCAGTTCATAACTTTTTGAGTTATCTTGGTGACAGAAAGACAGACACAGAGACAAACACGACGAAAACATAACCTCCTTGGCGGAGGTAAATATCGCTACTTTTAATAACTTAAAATTGCAATGGTACCATGTACAGATATAAGCAGTGCACAACGAAAGCAATAGCCCTCTAACCTCCCATTATACTGGAGGATATTAACATGGCTAACCGAGAAACTGTGTGTTTTTTAAATGAAATTGACTATATTCGTAGACTGCGAGCCTAAAGTGATTTTAAGCTGAAATTCACTATAGCATCCCCCAAGCAGCGCCGTGGTTGTACTGGAAGTATGAATATAATCGTAATGAGAACTAGCGGGACCCCTGAAAGTTCCACGTTTAGTGAACGTTTTATGCTTCTTAAGTGTAGCAAACCCAAGGTTCGCTATTATAACCTATCTAGGCTTTACGTAACGCAGCTTTTCTAACCTATAGAGCCTAATCCTCTCCATTTAAACTAGCGCAGGTCACTGAACCCTGACGAACTCCGTCTAATCTGACTCAGTCTGTCGATCCTATCTCGTCCAACCTAACGCATGTCGTCAATCCCTACGTACGATATCTATTGTAAGCCACATCGGTTAATCGGCCGAACTGAATAGTTCGACATCCAACATCCTCCAATGGGAAAGAATGCGCACCGACCGCAGCACGTGTTTCTCTCCTAAAGACCTTGAGGGTAGGGACAGAATACAACCAATGCCCCTCATTGTTGTAGGTACACCTCATAAAACATACAGAGTTCGGCTACCCTTGTCCTATGCAACAGGTTCACCAGATCATTATCCGCGCACAGCTTGCAGCCTGAACTAACAAGTCGGCCCAACAGACGCAAGTGAGTGTTGTCACCTGAAGCCCAGACCGGTGAGCAATAGTTACTCCTACACAGGCTGCAAAAAAGCATAAAAACATTTGCCGACAACCTCATTATCACCAAACACAGAATTCACCTTACACAAGAGCCCACTTTTACAGAAAGTAGGTACGTGATACCAGTCGCCTAATATGAATAAGCGCCTATAATTTTCCGATTGGGATGTCTCCAAATTTTCAAACTATTTTTTTTTATTTATTTAAATACTTTTTGACAATTTACACTGCGAATGTAAAGTTCGGCAGTTTTACGGTATCACTGAAAAAAATGTTCGGTACCACGGGTCACGAAGAGCTATGGTGCCAATTTGACGGAAGGTTCAAATGATCCGCCCCCACCCCCCTCATTTCTGAGGAAGGCTAGTTCCACTACGCCGCAGTGCATGCACACAACTGTCGAGTCAGCACACCTAGATCAGCAAAGAGCTTGCGTGCCTGGGTTGGCCTCTAACGAGCGGCACAAGGTGTATAGAGCTGCGAACGTAAACGTGCTGCTACCATAGCAAGATTTTTACTTTTTTCCGAGAAAAGTCAGTAATATTACTCAAGCACTGGAAAGAAAATTTAACAGTTCCACGGGTAAAACGACGGCAACAAAAATGCCAGACCAGGCCTTGTGCTGTTTGAGGATTCTATATAGTAGAGGCAGACGGTGAGTGTAACGTGCTCGGTTATATTTATGTAGACTAATCCCTATTCGGCATGCTAATGGAACGGTCATCTGAAGAACGAGTGGAGTGGTTCACCGTACATGCTATGGCTGACAGTATAGTGCTGTAGAGCGTATGGTGATGCCCTCATTACCTGCGGCCAGTCTATTATCCATGGGAGGTAATTTCCAAATTATCTCCTCCTGTATGGCAGTATGTCACGGACAGCGCCACACAATGGCAGTGTGTTGCGCGTCGGTATGCTGAAACTGCTTGTTGTTATTGCAGCTCTCTTTTTTCCTTCTCTTCTCCGCTGGTTTGTGTTTTTACCTTGAACGCCTGCAGTTATTCTTTCTCTTATTAATTGTTCCGTCTTTTTTGTAGCGAACGTCTGCCGTTATTCCTTCTCTTATCCTGTATTCTGTTCATTTTACTGTAAACGTCTGCTATTTTGTTTCTACGGTCAACGTGGTGTTATTTCTACTCTTAGTCTTTATTCTGTGTTTTTCTTTGCGGTGAACATATGCTGTTTCTTCATTTCGTTTCCTTTAGTATTTATTTTTTCAATGAACATTGCCGAAAATACCGTTCCTGTCGGTGTTGATGATATTCTACATGATTAAAAGTTATAGGCTCGAATTGATGAAGTTTCCATGTGTTAGACAATCAACACGTCCCAAGTCTGGTCCAGTCTGTAGTTAGTATCATGAAATTAAGCCATTTTCTGTCCAACAAGTGAAGGGAATAGTTGTCCCAAGGCAGCTATAGCGCATAAGTGTTAAATTCATTGTTACGACAGCACGACCACATTGCCCTGTACATAACCTGCAGCTGGCCTTGCGTTTACGGCTTATTTTCATGCATTTGATGCTCGTACATATAAGATCGCCCAGGATGTAATGGCTGTATATATTCGTTTTATTACTTCACGGATGTTTGGGAAACTTACACGAGTCAAACACTGATGGATAATATGTATATGAGAGGGAACAGAAGTGGAGGCGACACACACTGACTTTGGAAAACGTTTATATACCTTCTGAGCGCTGGTAAACAACATTACACGCTTTAAATTTCAATAAAAATCAAATCGAAAGAAAATTGCACTAAATTTTCAAAATTAGCGAAGTATTGTATATATATTAACTTTTATGCTGCCCATTTTTTCGAATATATAACTTATTATATATTGACTATTCTTTCTCTTGTTTGGTTCCCCTCATGGGGCATAAGATGGACCATAGGCTATAGGGTTAGGTTCGCCCTTCATATGTTATGGGGAGCAGCATCTGCAGCGACATCCGATAGGTTACCTTAGTCATTAGCTAGGCCTTCGGGACTGCTGTCATTCGTGCCCACTTTGCTTCCTAGCGTTTTCTTATTCCTACTGATGTTACTTTGTTTTGTTCTTCCTCTTCTTTCCCGACTTGCTGTTCCCATGCGCGTTGATCCTGTGTGGGACACCTCGTTCATGGGTTACCCGTTTCTATCGACATGCTATATGTCCCTTATTGCTACCGTGTTAGATCACCTTTGCTGTGTAGACGTAGGTTTAAAGTATTCAATAATTAATTACCTATACTCTTGTTTGGGCGTGCGAGTTTTATTTTTGTTGTGTCACTTGTATGTACGCTTCCGGATTATATGAGACTCTCATATCTATGATGCTGTATTGCTATTTATTACTCAGCCGTGTACAGGGTGTTTTAAAATTGTTGGTACAAACTTCGGCTCCTAGTAGAAAATATCAATATAAACACTTTTTCATCAGTAAGAAAAATTCGGAAAATACTTAGTTTGTGGGATAATCATGTAAATAAATGATGAACGCTGGTTATTAGTTACATGCACTCTGCTCATTAATACACACGAAGGTACCTAGTTCTAATACTCAATAACAAGAAATAGATTTTATTAGCAAGGATCTCATTACAGTATTTGTTAAAAATATTTACAATGAACATTGATACAAGTACGACACCTTCGTCGAAAGGAGTTGCATACGTAAAAAGATTCCATGGATCTCAGCGATATCTCCAGCAGCAATCAACTGTAATTCGGGCGACAAGGTCTTCTTCCCACTTGACAGGTGTGTCATAAATGAGGCTTTTCTTATGCAACCACGAGAAAGAAAAAAATCTAGGAGACAGATTTGGCGATCTTGGTGGCCAGGACACATTTTTTTTTGCCCGACGACGGGATGATTTTTTGCCACGATTGACGATCATTTGTTACATTCCTTTGCTCAACTCTAAGTTACTCGAGCTTACCGCCGCTCACAAGGTATTCACCGATATTATATGTACTCAAGTACCCCAACAATCCTTAAATTTCACACAGACCCAAATTCATAAGCTCACAACTGTTTAAAATTCTTTGGTCGAGCTACCTATAAAGTATTTACTGTTTCGTGGTTCCTTGGATGCACCCTTACCCGCAGAGAGCTACTAATATACGCTCTGAGGCAGAGCTTGACATTTTCTCTTTGTTTTATCTGGTAGCATTTAAGTTTGAGAAAGTATATTGTTCTAACATTTTGCATCATTCTAGCAACTGTGAGGAGTTCCGAACGCATCAATGGATTTTCCCAATTAGTAATTTTAGGCGATAATCGGATATTATCCAACGATT
>LQNS02000138.1:13799799-13822287 GCA_001587735.2 Parhyale hawaiensis
GCAGTCAGTAGGCATTAGGTACTGCAGTCAGTAGGCATTAGGTACTGCAGTCAGTAGGCATTAGGTACTGCAGTCAGTAGGCATTAGGTACTGCAGTCAGTAGGCATTAGGTACTGCAGTCAGTCCCAAACACAAAATTTGTCCTGATAAGCACTGAATTTGCTGCCACAGCTGTAGAAGCATTTGTTCGATTTACCATCTATATAATCTAATTTCATTAGTCTTAACTGCTCCGGAGCCTCTAACCTGATCGTTGGATTTCCTACTTATAAGTGAGATTCAGGCCCTAACCTCGAACCAATTACGCTCGCGCCTGCGGGGCACGAGTGAGTTGTCGTAATTGCCTCTCCCATACGATGTTATGGGGAATATCACCCCAGGCGGTATATACCTTACCTATAAGACCTTCGGGATATCGGTTTTTCATACTCACTTTGCTTCTTTCCATTTGCATACCCCTAATAGTTATTCTTTCTTCTTCTCTTCCCATTTCCCTATTGTCTTCCGGTTTCCATGCACGTTGATCCTGTGTGGAAACACCCTCGTGCATGGGCGCCATGCGCCACCCAGTAGTAGATTATTAGTGTCTAGAGAGGCCGTATTAACTCAGACGCCGTACTAATGATTCTTGCCAGGGCTTCAGAATTGAAAACCGAACTAATTATAATTTAACTGATTAATTTAGTAAAATAAGCAATAGCAAAATTGACATTTTTAACTCTTAAGTTGCGCCAGCGGAGTCATGTTACCAATATAGGCCTCCTTGATCTGATACGTCCCAGTGTGTGACACGGACTTTTTCCCTCATTTGAGGTTGTCAAACTCATTATTTTGCTTACTCACGGACACACTGTGAGCAGGGTTGTGGAGTCGGGTGAACTTGTCCGACTCGTGTTGCATGCCAGTTTTGAGACTCCAACCCCTTGGATTCTGAAAATGTCCGACTCTGACGCTTTATCCTAACAAAATAGGCCAATTTTCACTGGCTCTGCAGCCCTGATTAGGAAGCTTCTTATTCATTTTTTGCGCTGAAAACTGTGACCTATGTTAGGCTTGGTAAGTATGCTACCTACCAATGTTTTTCTTGCCCAATTTTCTTATCAAAAGGTGCTCCATGCTACTCGTTATGAGTCTGTAGTTGAAAATTGTGAAAACAATGTGGAAAAATGATCAAAATTGTAGGACTGCTACCGATGAAGCTTAGTTAGTTTTCAGAGAAAGAAGCAGCGCGTAGGCTTCGATAAATCATCTTTCAATTTCCAACGTAGAGTTTTTTGTTACGCCTACGTATACGGTAGTACAATATTATTTCTATTACAGTGTATTGTTCTTTTCTAACGGAGGGATGGTTTTATGAGTTAAACTCTACGAATAGGTACAAATTTGTTCCTCGCTGTAACCAAGTGAAAGTGAGGATGTGTAGGCAACAGTACTGTGTGTGTCTGGAGCATGTGTCAAGGTTTTGTCTTGAAGCTTTGGCTCATTGCTGTCATATCTTGTCGTGCGGGTTGTGGTTGTCTGCAATGACATGAGTTGTGTGCAGATTTAGCCCTCTGCTGTCGACATTTAGCATTAATTCTCGAATATTCATGTGGTACTATTAATCGTGCCTCAGATTTACGACGTTCATCCCCGAAGTGTTAACGTATAATTGGTTCCTACGCAGGTACCGTAATTACTACACTTGAAAAATATGCATCTAGTCTACACCTTTATATGACTGAACGTCTTTTGGATGTTTGTAAAACAGCTGTTCGGCATTTGGTTTCAGCTGAACATCGTGTTTTGTCATTAGCGGTTCACATCTCAGACCGGATATTCGTCAGTTCCTGTCCAAGTGTTGAATAATTTTAAGGCCATTTCTTCTAAACTCGAATAATTTAATACGAAAGGGGTTAAATAAACGATGCATTTCTCTGAACTACATCCTATTTCACAGACCGTATTCGAACGCTTACTACAAGCACTGGGACCGCGGTGTGTACTCCTGCGTGCTGTGCGGGGAGCCGCTCTTCCTCTCCCAGACCAAGTACGACTCCGGCTCAGGCTGGCCTGCCTTCTATGACATCATCAGTTGGGATAAAATCACGCTCAAGCAGGACCTCTCTCACGGTCAGTTGCTCCGGTGGCACGCCTTGGTTTCTTGCCAGTCTTAAGGTAACTGTAGTGCGGAGGTTTGGCATCACCTACCTTGTGGAGGGACGCAGGATGCCTGTCAAACGGTCAATCCATCAGCTGGCATGCTTACGTTTGATGCATATCCGTAAGCAGCTGCAGGAGGTTACAGCAAGTATGGCCGTAATATCGTTTGCCATGGCGTAATTACGCTCACGCTGGATATATCATGGTGCGTCCCTATCTTGGGTTTGTTAATTTACCGGAGGTAAGTGTGATGTGTTGCTGCAGGCACATGACAGCGTCGTCTTCCGTGGTGTGCTCTCGCTTAGTCTTTTGTTTCGCTAGAGCATGCGCTGGTTTCCTGCGTAATCAAAATTGAAGCGTTTACGGTGATATAATTCTGGTCACTAGGGCTGTGACAATATGCTTTTATAGACAGAGAAGTCGATGATTCCTCCAAAACAACATTTTTTGCATTAAGTATAGGCTCCTACAGGAACTGCATCTGCAGGTTGTGTTACCGTCATAGATTTACGTTTGAGCTTATTGTCGTTGTTTTGGAGTTATCACCTACTTTTCTCTCAATAAGAGCATATTGTCACAGCCTTACTGATCACTATTGACTCGTCTCCGTTCAGTGCAGCAGCAGTAATATACAGTGGGAAATTGATATTAACTTTTGATCATATTAGAATGGAAAGAGCAAGACACAGCGCTCAGTGCTCGGTGTCGTGTAGCTCCAGCTGTCGTAGTCTCGCTCCAACAGTTCCACACTCACGAGACGCGACCTTGGCGGCCGGCCACCCATGCTGCTCTTGCAGCATTGTCTCCACGTTGCTTCAGTTTACATTATTGTCTCACTGTCAGCAGTCTACAGAATGAATTTCTTAGTGATGCAGTAGCAGCAGCAGCAGCAGATATTAGGTTGCCGAGGAAGTTAATGCTGTTTTTTATAGTGAAGTGTCGCTCGAAACACTCCCTAACTTTCTTGATTACCGGATAGTAAGGGTATATTATATCCACAACCGAGTAAACTTTGTGGCGAGATGTAATAAATTAATTCTAGCCACAGAGCACTTTTCGCAAATGCCCTTATTACCAGCCAAAATTATGCTCAGAATTGGACAGTAGGCTAATTCCCCGTCCTTGAAATGAGAAGCTATGCATTATCAGCCTAGCAAGAGAGTAGAAGGTCCCTATTGATTTAACTTGCAAGTTATGTACAGTTGCCGTGGCGAAAAGGCAGTAAGTTTTTTCCTCCGTTACTGTACCTTAACAGCTGGCAGAGGAATTCGGTACCGTTGCGAAAGCCGTGGCAGAGCGTCTGCAAAAAAAGTCACTTTCTCGTCGATTTCGTTTTGGGCTTTCCGTTCTGTTTTCAAGCTTCTACTATTCGTAGCCCATCACTGCACTGTTCATGATGTACGGTACGTTTTTGGCGATGTTATTCGTACGGGGAAGGTAAGATTGGGTCGTGCAGTGAAGGGTTACAGCGGAACAGGGACACGCTCCTGTAAGGCCTCAGTCGTCATGGTCGTGTACGTGTGCGCTACACTACGACTTTGATTGCATGTTGTATATTATTGGGAGAAACCAGAAGTTAAAGTCTTTTTGTATTGCTCACGCAACCGAAACTCATTTTCTAGGTCTGTAAATTGAATAGTTGCCAACTCGTTGTGGCCCCCGCAATGACAACGAATAAGTCCAGTAGTCGAGTGCTCAAAAAAAAATGTCTGCTCTTTTCATACATTTAATAACGAGACAGCTGGACGCTGGACAACTTCAGTTATGCTCGGAAATTTTTTTCTGCAGCCCGATGAACACTCGCGGGCAAGGCTGAATAGCTGCTAAACTACTGCTACTTCTTTGTTACGACCGTGACTTCTCGACGTTTCTGAACATCATGATTCGGTATCGGTAGTTACGGGTGTGAATTAGGATTCACTGTGCGTTTAGACGCAGTCGAAATGTAAAGTGATATTCGGGACATCTTTGAGATGCGTTATTCCTTGCTTTCATGCCTGTAGTAACTACGCACTGACCTCCTTGAGACTAATAGAAGTCACTTTTGAGTTCGCTTGCAACTTGTGACCGTCCGGCTGAACAGGCGAGATAGAAGTCACCGAGACGCGCGGCGCAAAGCGTCGATTATCACAGGTCAGTAAGTATTTTGAGACAACAATTCTCCCAACTGTATCTTCATAAGTTTTGCTTTGTGTTGTTAGGTCTGGAGTCCGTTTTGGTCTAACACATCTCACTTCCAAGCTACTACGTGCGGTGTCTTGCATCTCATCTGTGCTATTGATGCAGATCGCCCGCTGGGAGCGTTTGTATCAACATAAGAGATGTACCTACGAGCCTGTCAAACACGAATATTCGACAAGCCGGCGTTATTGCCTGTTTCAGTTGAAGGGCTAAATGCAGCGTCTGATGGTGAATTAGTAGATTCCTATCAGTCTGCTGCCTCAAGATTTCGGTTTTTCGCAGTCCAGTGAATTTACTCCGAAACGGTATGATAACCCTTTTACTTACTGGTGCGATTATTTGATACATTGCTAGCGCCCCTTGTATTCCGCTGTAATCTTGTGGTAGTTAAAATCCTCCGCCGATATTTTGGATGATCTAACCGGCTGTTGGCCGAGGCTGTTGTGCTATAATTGCTTGGGCAGTTTCGCCATTTGCCCTTTTGTCGATCTTGCGCATTAAGTTGCTTAGGTTCACAGGCCTCTGCATTTAAATCAACTAAGCGCTCAGTAAAAAACACTACACTGCAATCGCATTTGCTTTTTAAATGTAACGGAAAAAGAATTAGTAATTATTTAAGGATGCTAAACGTACGTTAGTCAGACCTGCAAGACTTTGCGCTGGTTGGTGGTCCGGTAGCTGTCATCATATAAGAGCTGTGGCTGGCGGACGCCGTGGGTATGCATTGTGCAGTATACTGAAGTTAGAACAGCGACATATACGGTAAAGTGTTCAACACATGATCCAGTGGTAGATTAACTTCAGGAAGATGGGTACATAAGCTCATAGATACTTTGCTCATATTTGGTCATGACGGTAAGGACGCCACTCACCGCAGCCTCGCGTGCCTCATTTCATCAGTCACGCCCTGGAAGACGCGGGGTGTCTCCCTCCTTCCGTCTCCCTCGCCCTCTCTGCCAGATTATGTTCCTCGACTTCGATTCCTCATCGTTAGGCTTCCATTCTTCTCTGTGCCGTCTCTCCCGCTTATTTCCTCTCGACTGTACACTAGCGGCTCCTTACTATGTATATAGGAGGTAATTTGTTCTGGTACGTTGCTTAGCTATCGAGAGTTCGAGTAACGAATTGAGTCGAAGCGCGTGGGAGGCGGTGTTACCTCACACGTGCAGAAACGAATCCAAACGCACGTTGTCGAGTATTGACACTGTTAAAATTCTGAACATATAGTTTCGAGTAACGGGATCATTACCGTACACATTTTTGCCCCTGATGTTCCATTTATAAACTGTTCGCTCAGTCGATTGCAGCTGCCACCCTGCAGGGGCATAAGATGGGTCTCGGGCTGTGAGGTTACGTTTCATTAGCCTGCCCGTCCCATGTTGCTGGCAGTAGCGCATCAGATGGACCCAGTCGGGTCCCTTAGTCCTATTTCTCTATCCACGAATGATTGTTTTCTTTGCCCCCCCCCCACCTTCTCTCTTCCATTTTCCTACTTCTGCCGCTAAGCTACTATTTGTTCTTTCTTTTTTTTCCTGACTAGCTGTTCCTAAGCATAAGTTCTCCGTATGATTTTTATGTTCTGCATGTACCTTTCTTAAGTTCTCTCTAAGCACTATTTTAGAGCAGTGTCTAGGAAGATTTCAACTAACGTGTTTAATTGAAATATTATTTTGACTAACGTATCTCAATAGATTAATACAAACGTAGCGCGATCCAACTCGCAGGTTCATATACTGCGTGTCATGCCGTGGCTGCATTATGCACAATACATGTACAGTCGCACGCTTATCCTGATCCGCGATCGTTGAGCTGACACGTCGTTTGTGGCCCCGTATCTATGCCACCGACTATTAAAACCCACGTATCGTGACGAGATGCGTACTGCACATCCTCTCATCAAGTTGTGCGTGCGATTATATCGTGTGCCCCGGCATAACTTGAAGCTTTTCTGCCAGTGAACGTAGCTCCGTAGGTAATCCAAAAATCAGATATTTCTAACACAGGTGCTTCCTATATTTTAGCCTTCTTCATTCACGCACAGTTGGCTCTCTACTCGTTGGCCACTCTGAGAATTGTAAATAATGATTTAAACTATACTTTACCTCGGCAGTGGGGGCCAATCTGTTGCTGCTGGTGTGCAATCCCTCGCTGGCGCGGACGGAGGTGAGCTGCGCCACATGCAATAGTCACATCGGACATCTCTTTGACGACGGGCCCAAGCCCACCGGCCAGCGGTAAGCCGTGTGAAAGTGTTGTGGATTTGTCGCTCGGAATAGTTTATTATATATTTGCTTAACGCACGATGGTACCGAACCTTCTACAGCGTGCCATGACTTGCAAGTGTTTATATCGGGTAATGGTTCTTGACGTAGCTGTATAATGGTCTAAGTGAGCCTTGACATATGTGGGTTACACCTTCTTTGACAATAGCTAGTTTTTGTTAACTTTTCCCATTGAACTGTGTGGCACTGGTCTTAGTGACTGAAATATTTTTGTCTCCCTCACAAACTGTACCTAGAGGACTGCCTTTTCTTGATGAGCTAATTACACAGAAAGCTTGGCTCTAAGGGGAAAAGGCCCAAAAAAATTTATTTGCCACAATGTATTTACGCCAGCGTCATTGCGACGGTTTTGTTTTCAACTTCAGCACCATTGCGTTAAGCGTCGATGAAATGGTCGTTCCGTCGTCGACGTAGTGGCGCAACTGGTGACGCAAGTGCCCAGGTCTGTTTGTCTTACACTTGGAGCGGAAGCCTCTGATAGTTGCACAGCTGAGCCTTAACCCCTGATTGTACGAGTTAGAGCGTGTTCGATTCGCCCACTTCTATTAAGGAAATTTAGTTTGGGTAGCCTTAACTCGTACACTACAACTTCAGTTCTCAGCGGGGGGCGATGCCAGTTTGGATCGATGTTCATGTTTTAATCACAGCTCAGTTACGCTTGGGACGTAGGCGCCATACGCGAATCCGTGCGGGACCAAGCATATAACCATCGGTACATTTACTTTTCTGTGTCCTGTGCTCCTTTCATCGGCGTGTGCACTGAGGAAAGTGTTCTCTCAAGATTAGCACGCCTTGCTGTGCTGCACAAACCGACTTGAAGGCAATTTTCGTGCTGCTTGAGTACGACCAGTCATTTCCCCGTCGGTGCAAGTGAAGGTGTACTCTTTGAGATAGAACTCTTCTTAGTGTGAGTTCTACGATTACTATTATAGAAACTACAGGCCTTCTAACTAGTCCTCCATTTAGTCGCCTATCATCAGCAGGTTGCCCAGCCCTAGCCACGTCATGAAGCTCCTGTCTGATGTTTCCCTTGTTGCAGCTTCTGCGTGAACTCAGCGTCGCTGAGCTTCTCATCATCAGAGACGGACAAAGGGCAGATCGTTGACACAAAGACCAAGGCCAGTAAAGTGGACCCGGAGAAAGCTGTTGACACGAACTTGACGTGCGATACAGTAAGTTCTTGTACCATTATTCTCTGCAGAATAGTTTTACGGGCATAGAGAACTTAATTTCGGAATAGACTAAGGGAAAATACATACTAGTACTGCCGTACTACTTTACTTTTCTGCGTGCACCCAAGGGTCCCGAGTGCCTTTTTCGCAGGAGATGTAGCATCTGGCCGCAGTTCCTGCTAAAAAGGTTAGTTTTGTAGAGTTAGGCTGGTCTCTATATTTCCCCTTCTGTTCCGCGAGGTGAGGCGCCGAATGATGATAAGCGATCCATCCCATGGTATTCTTATCTGCTCCCGTGTGGCGGGCCACGGAAGAGACCCCCCGCACGAGTGTTCGCTTTCTTCTGTCTTCTTCTCTTTCCGTTTTTCGTCTCCTACTCTGCGCCGCACGGCTGAGCGATTTCGTTCGATCGAGCCGTGTGAAGTTGGAGATGCTCGGGCTTTATTTTCTGCCAGACATGGTGCACCTGGCCAAGATTGTTCTAATAGTACTCATTTGAGTTCGACTCAACTTCTAAACTATATCATGCAAAGTTGGATCGCTGTTATATAGTCTTTGTATCTAATACGGCGGGAAGACCCACAATATAATACTAATAATAACTTCTCTGCGTCTTATTTCTTGCCAGTAGTTACGCGCTGACCACTTGAGACCTGTTGAACTCATGAGAGTTGGCAATGAATTTGAGACGTTGCGGCAGGAAAGCCGAGAAAAAAAGATCGCTGAGAATTCGGTCGATGGAACTTAGTATTACTGCTCTCGTAATCGTACTAATTTACAACTACTGCTAGAATTGTAGAAAGATGTCTTTCTGTCGCTTTATCTTCACAATGAGTAATAAGTGTAGGTGTTTATGTGTCACTTGGAGTTTCCTTGGGTTGATGAGTGTAGGTGTATTTCTGTCGCCTCTATTTAGTTACCCTTTCGTCCTGCCTCTCCGGCAATGTTTCAGATGAGAATTTAAATTATTCTGTCTTCTCAGCACCCCGCAGTAATTTTTACTCCATCATGAAGCTTAGAGGCTGACCTGCTACTCTTCCCAGAAAGTTGGATTTGCTTTGGATTTTAGATCTTCAGACACAAATTTTCCAATTATAATGGCCGGTATTGTCATTTTTCCAAATTGTCGCTGAAAAATTATTTGAAAAACGCCTTTGCGCTTTGAAAGCTCTAAGACAATTTTACACACCTGAAGCATCTTAAACTCTCTTTCCACATATTGCTGCAAATTCGCGATGAAATGTAAAAAATTATAAACTGCCTACGGGGACAAAAAAGCAAAGTTCGCGCCAGTCAATATTTTTCTCTGAAGGGTTCAACAGTTATTCTCTTTTTGTTATTAATATTATCGTTCTCACGCTTACACACGCGCTCGAAGAAGAGAAAGTGGTGCATCTCGCAAACCACTATTTTCGTTTTGGACCGAAGCTTCTACTAGAGCCAGACGTTGCTCTTATTATTCAGATGCATGCGGTGGGGAAACAAATGAAATTCTTTATATGCAAAACTACAAAAACGAACGACCACCAGAGAGCAGAAAAGAGGCTTCACTCTAAAGTTCCTGGATTTTATTTTTTGTGTTTGTATTTGTCGAAAGCTACAAAAGTTTTCGCTTTTCTGGGTGCCTAGCTTTTTTTTTTTTGTTGCAAGAGCAAATTATTCGTTGCTGAAAAAGACTTCACTTCTCTAAACCAACGTTTTTGTTGTCAGTGCGTATAATTTTCCAATGCATTTCATTTTGTTTGGTCCGACGACTTTGTTAACATGTTGCTTTGTCTAGTCCTTTGACGTGATTTAAGTTATTCTTTGTTTCGTGCAGCTTGCTCCGTTGGTCCATATGGCATCTGCGAGCAATTCCTGTTCCCTGGGAGCCCGACTGTGCTTCCGTATCCCAGCCAGCATTGACGGGTACGAGGGCCCTGCGTCGCGCACCTGAGACAGGGCCCCTTGGACTAGCCTTTTTTCTTCCTTCGGTTCCGGGAAATGTTCTGCCCCTGATACGCCTTCGTCGGGCGGCTCAGCGGAGGCGGGCAACTCGGCAAGCTCCCCTACGAGAGCCGCTCCGGAGCAGGTCGTGATAACGGACGCTCCCACCCGTCAGCCAGATTCCGTCGTTTATCGATCTGCTCTCAAAAACAGTAGCCCACGTCCCCTGCAAAGCGCCCTTAAAAAGACAACATCCACCACTTCTGATGAGCTTGGCGATGATTTGGATGCTATTAGTCAAAGAACTGCTGACGATAGCGATGGCAACGATGGCTCCAAGAGCTTGACTTCAACCGAATCCAGTCCGTCGAAATCCGCCAAATCTAACCGTCATGTTAGTTTTAGTGCTAGTCCAAGTGTGTACCCTATCGAAAACCTCTCCGAATACAACTCGTACGACCCTCCGTCTTGTTTTGGTCGCGGTGGTGCGTGTAGCGAAAGACTTAAATTTTTTGGCGCGGACGTAAGTTCTGCGAGTCATCTACCTCAAGAGGAAGGTCCATCATCACGAGTGTGCAAGCTTGTCGATCCCCAGCCTCAGCCTTGTATTAAAAGCAAAGCTGTCATCACAGCAACGCCCCTGGCTTGTGTAGTTGACACTTCCCGAACTGTGAAAGACTCCGATTCCTTGAGTAGTTTAGAGTACGTGCCAGATGGCAACAACGATGAAGCTCGATGCGCTGAACCTCGAAGTCCGCATCCAATTTCAAGTTTTTCTAAGTCTTCATTGTTAGATAAATCTCTTGTTCCGCATTCATTTTCCCAACCGTCGCTTGGTAAGTTTTCTACTACGGAGAACTTCAACGAGAACAGTGATGTACCTGAATCGAGAATCTCCCAAATCAAGGAACGGTTAAGTCGAAGAATTTCACCTAAGGTTGTAAATGAAAATCTATTGTATAGTGTCAAAACCCCGGGCAAAATATACGATGCCAGTGCAGACGCGTCCAAAACAGCTCTTAGCTCTTTAGATTCTTGCCATCTGCTGAAGAGTTCAAAGTTAGGAGAGGCGTCGTTTGCAGATACCGCACTGCCCACAAAGAGTATCCCTGCCGCCACAGCCCCTGCTCCCCCGTCAGCAGGTGGCGGGTCTGTGTCCCCAACCAAACTCATCACTCCAGCCAGCGTAATTTCTTCGAAAGGTGCCATAGCTGCTTTAGCCAGAGGATCGAAAACCAAGACAGTGAAGGTTGTCCCCATCCCGTCCAAAATCAGGATAGAAGCCCCAAAAATGAAGACGAGTCCTACGAGCCCCAATGGTTCTCCTACAGATTCTTCCGTTCAAGGGCAGACGCATCCTAGCGAGAGCGGATTATCTGTTGCGCTTGCTCCCAAAATCTCGCCTCACGGTCCTGTTACTGAGTCGAAAGATCGGAAGAATCTCACTTTGCTGTGCGAAAGTCAAGGAGCGAATGAAGTTGCTTCCTCTAAAATGGACGAGGCTTCTTTAGAGAGCATATGTGCTCAAGCCTCAGCTGTTGCTGCCGATATCGCCCGAACGGCTTCACCTGACAGTGTTGGTGTTTCCAGCCTCAGTTCCCCCTCCATTGACTCCATCGACACTTTACTTTCAAAAGTGCGACTTAACATGACTGATAATTATAACGACAGCACGTTCGGTATCGCTCCCAGTGACCCTAGCGTCTCCATGTCAAACGATGTCAGTATGGAGAGCATCCAACAACTGTCCCTATGCGACGAGTGCGAACCTTCACGAGTTGGAATTGATAATAACATCCGGGGAGAAAGTATGTCAGCCTTAGCGGACCAAACCACTTCAACACCAGCAAACAATTATCGTTCCATTGATAATGAGCAATATTGTTACTCTTCAGAATCGAACGGAAATAAGCGAACTGCAACAGTTAAGATAGAAAGCGTGGATGACACTGCGGCTTTGCGGCCAACTGTCCCTAATGAACTTAATAACGCTAATAGCCAGTTAGGCGAACGCACCAATGTAAGCGATACGGAGAGAAAAAATCTGCTGCTCGCCAGGAAACCTGGTAGCCTTGAGTCGAACGATGACGGCTCTGATCAGAGCTGCAGTGAAGCGTACGTTGAAGCGCTATCACCGTCCGAGGCTTTTGACATAAATTTGAGTCCCAATTTGGCAAGTGAAAGATCCCTTTTAAGAAACGGACCGATTTCAAATCGAGATGAATTGCCTAGCATCAAAATTTGCGTGCCCCCTCGTGTTTATAAAACGCCTGGCTCTCGTCACATCGAAAGCCTTATCGAGTCATCTTCCCGGCAGGATTCAGACGAAGATGTTTCTGAAGCTTCCTTTTGTTCCGCTGCATCTCCAAGCGAGGAAAAACTTGGCATTGCCAACAATAAAGTCCTTAGTGCACTTTCTGCTGACACAAATGGTCGATCTTGCGGCACCAGGACTGTAGCAGATGAAGTTGTGGGTTTGCCTAGTTCCACCGTCCAATGCCCTGGCATCAATACTGAACTTCCATATGAAAACACGGCTCATGAAATGTTAAGTTCTTTAATAACTCCTGCAGACCGTGAGACACCAAACGAAAAGAACGAAAGTGCCCGTCACATATTTAATGACACTAACCACGTGAACATGAACAACTCGATGTGTTCTGTGCAAGCTGATGACACGGGCACGGGTCAGAGTAAGCAGCTTCGAATTGATGGCATTGATGTAGAAATTTGTGGAGATTTAGATGTAAGTGAATCTCCGTCGTCGATCAGTCATAGTTCTAAGATAGCAAGCATTAAGAATGAATTGCTTCGGGCAGACTCGACAGATGTGTCTGAGTGTTCCACGACCTCGGGCCACCAGGTGGCATCCGATGCCGAGTCGTCCGTTAGTGAAGTCTCGTCCAGTGTCCTCAAGAGTGGAGACTCTCTGGATACCGGTGCGGAGCTTCCTGCTAATAAGGTGTCTAGCATAGTGAGCATGTTTAGTGCAAGTCACAGTGCCAAAGATAAGACGGTAGTGAAGCGCAGCAGCTCTAGAAGCAAGCCAAAAACTGTCCAGCTGCGGACAAGCATCCCTGTAGCCAATAGTAAAGATAGCAAAACTGAAGTCAGTGTTACGAAAAGTGGTCAAGGTTGTGTAAATGTGCCCGGGAGCACAAATTCTTTGCTGAAATACAGAAAGCGGAATGCCTTTTCAAGTCGTAAGGCACTATTTGAAGAACTAGAAAAGTCATCAACTTCTGGCTCCACAGCTCAGCCAAAACAAAAACGACTCCAAACCTCACCCAACTCTTGTGCCAACTCTCCATGTCCTACCCCTGGTAGATCCGCTGCCACACCTGCCGTTGTCGTTACCCGAAGCGGATCTGACGCGTCGAAGAGTAGCACCGATTGTGCCAGTTCCGTAAGGACGTCAAGCACGGATTCGGAAGTAGCCATTGCCGAGGTGTTTCCTACGAAGCACCGGAAGCACAGTCGTAAAAAATCCGGGGTTTTCAATTTCTCCACTGCAGCAGAAAAAGAATCTTCGATATCAGACTCTGGGCAGGAGAGTCCTAGGACCACGGCCAGTTTCGACTCTGATATGGCCAGCTTGAGTTCTCTGTCGACCATTCCCGACACCATTCCGGAAGGTGGCTCCGTTAAAGTACGAAAGACTGGAAATTCCTCCCGAACTTCGTTACCGAAAGTGAATGGCGAGAGCTCCGTTGTACGATCTTCCGATAGCGAAAAACTCCACAAAACTATAATCGTTTCCCCTGAGATGCAGAAAGGAAAGTCCGCGCACAGCTCCGTCAAAGTTGCTGGCTCACCCAGCGGCAGCGCCAAAAGTGCCCCGAAGTCCCCCAGGTCTGCCAGAAAGAATGTAAATAAATCTCATCAAGCAGTTCATGAAAATCAGAACCTAGTATCCGGTGCTTCTTCTCTGGCCGAAAGTGTAAAAAGGGAAGTTAATGTTAAGACGAGGCCGGCGTCAGCAATCCCATGCCACGTAAGGACTTCACCGCGAGAACATCCCCGCAAAATACTAGCTAAATCTAAGGACGACTCGCCCAGTTCAGATACATCTGCAGCTGAAGCTTTGTATTATAAGAGTTCACTAGAAATATCACGGCAGAATCGAACTTCAGCTGTCCATAAACCGATGAGTGTTGCTTCATCTACTGGAAAACCCAGTGCCAATTTAACCTCTAACGCTTGCGAACCGGGAAGAGAATCGTTGAAGCGAAGCTCAACGCGTGCTCTGCGATCTACAGAAGTCAAGACGTGCAGAAAAGTCGCATCAGTTCAGAGCAGTTCCAAAAAGTCGGTGCTGCAGCAGCAGAGTTCAGACTCAGTCATGCAGACCTCCTCGAGCAGCTCCACCAAGACGAGCGATATGACGAGCTCCACTGTGAGTGACGCATCGGACGACTGCGAACTCAAGCAGCTCATCGAACATTTAGAAAAAGAGCACCAGGAGCTGCAGGACCGCAGCAAAGCCCTCGCCGCTCAGCGCAAGAAAGGGAGTCAGTCCAGAGCCAAGAAAGTGCCTCGTGTGCAGAAACTCATATCCCAGTTTGAAACGAAATAATGCCATTACTTCGCTACCTCAAAGTCCAGATGCCCCCACACCAAATTTTGATCGCATCCTGTGATGATAAAATTGTCTTAACTTTGGAACGCGAGCGTTGTCTGAACTCAAGAACATCGTTTGCGTTCAGCTACTTGATGGTGACGTTGCTTAGGTAACTCTAGTGTTCTAGGGTTGAAATAAATGTAAAAATGTGACTGTTATCCAGTATATTCTAGATATTTCCTATTCTCCCACTTATTTTTTTTGTCTTGAAACGTAATTTTATTCAACTTGTGGTAGAAGAGTTTTTACTATCACGTTTAATCCTCTTGCAAGTGACTGTATCTGTCGATACTATTACACATTATTAGTTTCCGAAATTGGCGTGAATTGCTGGTGTTTTAAACTTTGACGGTACCTCCTACAACACTGATCCCTTAACTTTCTTTGCTGACCCTCCTTTGGCTGCGAGGTATTTTCAAGCGCCCCAATACCCTGAAACACATAATGTTGCACAATATTTACGGTGCCCCGTCACCCCCAAGAAGACAGAAAAGTTCAATTTCCAATAGCATTAGATTTTATTGACTCCTGCGAGTCGAGCCGAAGGTCGGAATAACTTGGCTCTGCATTTCAAGCAAAGCTGGTATTCTGCATGACAGGGTCAGACCTTAGCTGCGACTGCGAAGGGTTAACCAATTGTTGTTTGTAGCTTCGAGTCCGTCCCTACACGAACAGCCTGTTGACAGCGGCTGTACCGACAGGCAAGCTGTGCCTGTGCCAGAGCACAGCCGCCCTTTTGTGCAGTCGGAGACGCAGTGAGCCGCTGCTCGGAACCCCGGACAGACTGAAACAGAAGGGGACAAACACACTCGCGGTAGCGGACACACAGATCACGCACTGAGCCATTAAGCTGTTCTTAATACAGCCATCTTCCGCTTGCTTTCCAACGGGTTTTAATATTCACAGTCAGCTTGTGCCTGCTAAAGTGGCCGGGTGCTGCACTCTACCTTACCTGATTATTTTCTAAGTCGGTATGAATTACAGTTTTTCTGCTGACTTTACTGTAATGTCTGTAGCTGTCCTTAACTTATTAAGTTCATAAAAATCTTGCAGTTATTTTGGAGCGAAACTGTGCAGCGACCTTTCTTTAGTTGTCGCAGATAATGATAACGTAGCTACAAAGCTATGGCGTTTTCACTTTTCATAGATGTTTAGCATTCCTTTATATACGATATTGTAAGTCGGCAAGCAGGTTCATAATTCATACTTTGTGAAATTTTATGCCATTACTTTCAAAAATCTGACAATTTTGAACGGTTTGTTGAATCGTTGCCCTAAGAACATAACTCCGCTATCCGCTCCTGTGTTTTTTATGGACACAAAAATCATGGAATAACTTCCAACGTGTCTTTCGTAAGTGCTACAGACCGAACCTGTCAGGTTACGAGCGTCTCTAATTTACGTACTGCGAATCAATGTAATGCTCCGCCCCACTGGATTGAATTCAGCAGTCTTGCGCGTAATCGATGGACAGTTACCTACCTCAACCTCATCCGATGAGGTAAATTGAGCACCCGCGACCGAGGTTCCCAACAAGCTAAGCGGATAAGATTATCTCTCGATGACAGTATACAATTGAAGATACCTCAACAGTACAGATGGGGTCGTAAGCATCCATACAGCAGAAACGAGAGCGCTGTACAAAAATCAATCGTCATTTATTGCTACATAGCTGTTGGCACTACTGGGTAATGGTGTACATGACTGCCATTGTGTTGACAAAGTCCCATGTCTGTCAGTCTCCACGAACAAGAAGAAGAAGCATGAGCAGAGATGAAATGATGCTAACAGCTAAGAAATGAAGTGTTTAAAGCCATTCGTAAGGAAACTTTCTGTCCACACTGTGTGTTTGGTCTCCAGTAGTTTCTTGATTATTTTATGAAGAAGACGCACGTGTTGCTTATGCAACTTGGATCTTTATTATGCCTTGTGTCAACTGTTTTATAAAAAAAACGCACGTGTTGCTCGAGCAGCTTATGTATTGTATCAAGGTATTCTCTCCGCAGCAGTGGTTCCCACGGGAAGAAACTTCTGACGAAGCATCTATCCAAGAATATGGTCACGTGACCCCGCTGCCGAGCATTCACGACCCACCCGTTGGGAGTCCCTGTTGCCGCGAGCGCTTGCAGCATAAGGATTTGCCAAACCTATTTTACAGTACGGTGTACAGTGCAATAACTAATATCTTTTTTAAAGTAATATTATGATGCTGGCTTGTATGCTGGGCCTCTTTGTTTCTAATCATACATATATATTTCTATTAGCGTGCGTGTGTGTGTAACTTTGGTAGGCAATAGTCCTTCCAAGTCCCAACAAATATGTTTCTTATCCAATTCTACTGCTTACCTACATGTGGGAACTTGGTTAGGTTAGCTTAGTTCGGCCATCCTTTCTTATAGGAGTTGCGCTCCAGGAGGACTTCTGAAGTTACTTTCGATTGAGCTACGCCTTCAGGAGTTGCAAAACTAGTTAATATATCAGTAAGAATATTGGGCCTGCAAGACCTCAACCTTTCTGTGCTACTTGACTTCCTTCCTTTCTTTCTTCTTCTCCTGCTGTCACTCTTTCTTTTCTCTAAACTCAATTTTCCAGTGAATTACTGTGATCCACAAGCATTTTCTATGAGAAATTAAAAAAATGATTGCAAGAAGCGAGTGTCAGTAGGTTAGTAAGCTATTGATTAATATGAATCCTAGGATATGAGACGCGCTTTTTCTATGTGCTTTTTTACGTCCCTAAGTGTTAGACTGCAGTGTGAAGTGGTAGGTAGGTAGGTAGGTAGTACCTCAACAACAGTGCGGCGTTGGCTGTCGTATGAACAATTGATGTGTGGAATTTAGTGTAATGCGCTAGATCGCTGGTCAATTCTAAGCGAGTTTCTCATCGCTGCGTGCACGAGTCGCAAAGTCAACCAGATTTAGACTGCTGTTGTGTCATTGTATATTCTAACACTTTATATGCAAAAGAAATATTCTCTTTAACAGCGCTGAACTTGGAATTGTGATTTATGAATTATACTTTTCTTTATGTATAGAGTGGTCCTCCCTTTTCGACTAGGAATACGATTTCCAAATGATATGTGTAGCTCTCAAGTCATGTGTTGCTCTGGTCGCGCAGCTGGCGCGTTACTGTTATGTCGACCACTGCCCCAAGTCATTACTCCAGCGTGCTCTCACGCGACCTTGGATGATGGTGCAGCCAATCAGAGAAGTCGAGCTTCTTGTGGCGAGGAACCTGCCAAAGCGCGATTGGCTGTGACGCCATCCAGGCATTGTTTTGGTCACTTGATGGCTTCTCTGTACACTTTGTTGGCCACCTTACGCTAAAATGTTCATAGTTCCAGCTTCCAAGTGTATTTTTATGAATATTTGAATATTCCTTCATCTTGGTCACCAGAAACTACTACGGGAAAGTTCGAGGATAAATGGATGGCTATTGCTTATGTATGTTAGCAGATATGTACTAGGTGTATAGAACGTGCCCCTGCCACAATATGTTTGGGCATCACGCACCCAAGGGTCCCGAGTGCCTTCTCCGTAGGGGATGTAACATCTGGCCGCAGTTCCTACTGAGAAGGTTAGTTTTGTAGAGTTAGGTAGGTTCTCTCTATTTCCTTTCTGTCCCGCGAGGTGGGCCGCCGATCGAGGTGACAGACTTTTTCTGCGGCGCTCTTACCTCGCCCGTGCGGAGGGACCGCCCGCACGGGCGCTTCTTTTTTCTTTTCGTCCTTCATCTCTTGCCACCTGAGCACAACGTTATGGTTCCGGCTGTAAGCCGAGTAAATCATCTTAGATCGCTATTGATTGTCTAAGTTTCAGAAATAGCGGGACAATACCAATATAATAATAATACTTGGCAGTTGAGTGTAAGCTGCACCTAATGCCCGAACTCAGCTCGGAGCTCCTGCCGTGTTGTTGTGTGGCGTCAGTCTGGACTTTGGGTAGAGTTGTGCCACGATTTTACCACTCCAGAGCGCTTCATGCGCGAATGGACCATTGGGTAATTTTCAGCCGTGTGAAAGAGCGTCTACATTTTCTTGTGTACCTATACCTACTGTACAGCACATATTCACTTATTTTGATATACTAGACGTACTAGTTCTAAACTTTTCCTTTGTACCTTGACTGTGTATTTATATCGCGGAAGAGAGCGAGTCGTACACTGATATATTCGGTTGGTTGCAACAGTGGTGGACGGATGTTGGACTTCTTCTGTAGTCCCCTTCGCTACCCGCTGCAACGAGGTGCAAGTGCGGGCTCTAGTGGCGACAGTGGGATGTGTGTGTGTGTGTATGTCTTGCCGAGCCCCCTGAGCAGTTGTCTCTTTGGAGTTCAGTGCCTTTCAGACTAATGTCATGGAGTTTGTGTTGTGTTGCGAGCTGAGGGTTCCCGCGGTGACTTTTGGTTACGTTGAGCAGAGGCTCCGCTGCATCCTCAAACAACTGTTGCTTTACTGTGCAGCATTTAATCGCGTGGCAGTACCGCAGTAATAAGGCTATTTATTATCTCGCACAGTGGATGCACTTAACGCTCTGTTCTTTGTTTTTATTCTCGGCTTTTGAAGATCTATGACACGGTGACGAAACAGGAGAAGCAGTCCTTATCGAGAGCCAGTTTGAGACTCCCCCGTCGTATTTTCCCAGACCTTTCAGTACCTGAGTGGTCCATGTAGTGATAGTGAAAATCAGCTGCCATCGTTGAGGTTCGAACCCGCGCCTGGTGAGCGAACGGGCCTCCGACACGCTGACCGCATGGCCAGCGCTTGTGCCAGCTTGCTGGCGGCTATAGCTTTTACCTCGCTCGTAATTAGTTAACATGTCATTTATACGTGGATATTATCTGCAGCTGGAGATATGACGTGCTTGTGCTCCAGTCATGTCGCCAGTACCTCTACTAGTACGCTCGTGTAAACCTTAAGTATGCGGTGCCGATATATGTACTGTGGCGTGCCCCGCACAGTGGGGTAGTTTAATAATGAGTAGGTTATGCTAGGATTGGATCTGCTGGCTTAACCTAACTTATAGGTACACGTAGTAAGTATACTTGAATCTCTGCAGGACTATACCGTATACAGTGCTGGCACTAGAAGTTTTTTACCTGTTTAGATTTGCAACCGTGAATATTTTCAATAGATACACAAAGTAAATATGGAAGAAGGCGGAAAAATATAGTGGCAGGCATAGAGAAAAACAAAAAAATGACCGGATGCGCAAAGAAATTCGTAAAAATACCTCCGATCAAGGTAAAAATAAGCGATTAAAATTAGTATTCCTCTTCATATTTTATGGTAACAATAATAAATGCTTACTTTTTGTCTTGACATTTGTATTTGTCAATTTTATTTGAATATCTTTGTGTATCAGCTTACATGTTCAGCGGAACAGTTAGGTATTTTTTGGAATGTATATGACTTGCGTTTACCTTGTACGCTCTCGCTTGAAAAAATCCATCTCTTCGAAATTGCGGCAAAAGTATACATTTCGTAGTATTGGAAGCACCAACTCACTGCGATATCACTGATTTCATTGAAATATTGATTTACTGCGAAGTTAACATCTTCTGCAATCCGCTATAACCGCTGACTCCCGTCGCCTTCCTCCCCCCCCCCCCTTTTGCGGTGATTTTTTATTTTCAAGAACACAAACAAGTTCTGTTCTGTGTCAAACCAAATCTGTGGTCTAATACTCGCCGTGAAAATCAAGTGTACAAGAATATATTTCATATGATACAAAGTCGAGTAATGTTAGTGCATGCGCCCCCGTGCTAAAGATAATCCCGGCACTCGGACTTGCTACACACAAATGTGTACACGTAACATGAACAGCTGCTGTCCAGCATTTTAAACTGGGACATACGTAACGACTCATTTATTGACTTTTCTTATACAAGTTAACCGTATCTTACTGAGGCTCTGCTGCAGGGGTTCATTTTCCTATTGAATTCCTCAACGGCTAAAGAGCCCTGGCCACAATATGTTTGGGCATTACGCACCCAAGGGTCGCGAGTGCCTTCTCCGCAGGGGATGTAGCATCTGGCCGCAGTTCCTGCTGACAAGGTTAGTTTTGTTAAGTTAGGTAGGTTCTCTATTTCCTTTTCTGTTCCGCGAGGTGGGCTGTCGATCGAGATAGCGTACCTAGTCCGCGGGACTTCNCCTTGTTTCCTGCCCGTAGTAGCGCACGTAGACCACGCGACAAATTATGTGGTATTTAAATACTACACACTCATCTCTGTTGGAACGCCTGAGTTGCGGCTACGGAGGTTAAACAAAGTTTATAACTAACTAACTAACGAGCCCTGGTATAGAGCGAGGTAGTCCAGGAGTAGTCTTGGTTAAGTAAGTCTGTTATGTGCAGCAATTGTAGAAATACAAAACCAAGGGCTTTTTCGAGTGGCCAGTAAAATGAAGATTTCGAGACTCAACTGGTCCGGAACTTCCGGCACGTGTGCTGGCTTCTACCCTTTGAAACGACTGTCAGGTGCTGACCCTTCATCGGTTGCTCTTAAGACTTCCAAAAGCTCGGTCTTGCTCCATAAAATGGAATATTTAACTTGCGCAGCGTAATTGGCATGCTTTTAACGAGGACACGATTCGAAGTGGCAAAGCCAACGCTCTTGTTTGAAGTTCCGGACCAGTCAAGTCTAGTAGTCCTAATTTTACCAGCCAGTCAACTGCGCCCCAAGTACTGTGCACGCGAGGCCTACTTTGGTTTCTTAAGGTTACTGCTTTCTTGAGACTGAAGTACGCGTTTCTTCCCGAGTTATTGATTGTTTAAGTTTCATTAAAATTTAATTGAGGGCCCTAGAACAATAGGGGCGTAAGCGACACTTTTTGAAATACAGTATACAGAAGAGCCACTTAAAGACAATGCACTGGTGTAATAAGGTACAAATTAATTGACTTTTCATACGATTCTCGACCATTTCTACTCTGATTTATGCCTTTCTGACTCCACAGAGCGACAGGTCTCAATGTGTACTATCCGATGGTGAAAAAAACCACGTATTAAAAATCTGTCGCTTACGCTCCTATATTGTTCTAGGTCCCTCAATTATTATATCTTATTTTGGCCCAAAGGGCTGCTCAGTAGTCACTGAGGGGCTTCAGTTTGTATTTGCATGTTACTTTTACAGTGAGATATACCTTTATATAATTGTTATTCAATATGAAGGACGTATGAAGGTTACTTTGCCGTCGTCAGTTTTTCTTAATAAAAATTTGATCCAATAGGAAATCATATTATATGCTACCTGTTGGTGACTTTTGGGCCATTTCTATTGACTATGTTCTGCCAACTTACGTCGCATATAATTCATAATACGGACAATGCTAACGTCATGCGGCAGTTAGTGTTCGCAGCTGCTCAGAAAATGTAACATGGTAACAGATTTAACTTTGTAGGTACGACGGCGAAAATGTGACACTCTATTTCAACAAAAATCATTATTTAAACAGTCCATTTTATGAAATGGATTTAATCTTTAGAGTGTAGTCGAGCATACCGAAAGCTTTATTTTCGGTACTAGAGTGCCTGCGCTGACGGCGAAGAATTTGTATAGACACGTCTTGTGTTGCCTGTAGCATCATCGCAGTGATATTAAGGCAGACCTTTATAGCTATAAAAGGGAGCTCCCTGTCTGGGTAGTACCGCGTGTTGACGGGACATTTACTTTATGATTTCTCAGGTTATTACCTATTTAGGGTAGACAGTTGAGCTCCCTTCTATACATGTAAGGCTCTTATCAACTTCCTTGTGTAGGATGCTGCGCAACTGTCGACTTGAATTATGGGAACCGCACAGATAAGCGTGCAAGGCTGAACAACACCCAGCTTAATTTCGGTGATACCCAAAAAAGCGACGTTTTTTGCCCGCAGTCGATATTGCTTCTAATAAATACGGTGCTCTGCATCCAAGATACTCTAGTGTGGCTTATAACTAGGACTCGGAAAATTTTTTTCCTCAAAAGAAAACTTGTTCTGTTGAAAGAAGAACCCAAAATAAGTGGAAAAAATAATTTGCTGCCGAGAAATCATCGTGGTCTTTGCGCGCCTGCTGACCGCTCAAGAATATCTTACCAGTTGCCTCGATAATTAACAAAATAAGAGTATCAGCTGAAGTTTGGATGAAGTAAATCTCAGAAGAGAGTACACATCACGATGGAAGAGA
>LQNS02000138.1:13839149-13858775 GCA_001587735.2 Parhyale hawaiensis
GCGCAATGAAAGCATGAATCGCTCCGCTCGCGCCGCTTATATGTGAACGCGTCACCGCTCCGCGCCGCTTCGCTCGCGCCTCGCCGCGCCGCTTCGCTCTTGGTGTGAAAGCACCCTTAGAGTCATCAGTATAGATGTGGACACAGTCGCCGTGTTGGTCTCTCACGTGCTCCGTGAAGAGTGTTTTTTAGTAAGAGGGGATGGGAGTCTTTCTTTTTTGGGCATTGCGTACCGGGGCAAAAAGTCGAAACTGGTATGCGCCAGGTTGGCTTGTCTCGAAACAGGACCTGGGCCACCTTGAATGGAGAGGACTTCATAGTCGTTGGAGGAGGGAAGTGTGTACGGAAAGTCTGCTCCCTCTGCCCGGTCTCGGCACANAGGCAGGGTTCGCCACTCTCAGCGAGGAGACTTGGTATGGGTGATGTACGGAAGGCTCCGGTGCATAGCCTTAGTGCTGCATTGTGCACAGCGTCCAGTCGTTTTAGGACTTTAGTCCTTGCAGACTGATATACGACAAAGCCATAGCCTAGTCTCGAGCGTACAAGTGTTTGGTAGAGGTATAGGAGGGTTTGCCGGTCGGCGCCCCACGACAGTGTCGTCAGGTGCTTGAATAGGTTGAGCCTACGCATGCATTGTGTTCTAAGCATCTTGATGTGGGGTTTCCAGGTCAATCTTATATCTATTATCGTTCCGAAGAATTTCACCTCTTCGTGATAGTTTATCCGTTGTCCATACATTTTAAGTTCGGGCGACATTACATCTCTGGCACGCCTGATGTGAAGGGCAGAGGTCTTGGCAGCAGAAAAGGCGAAGCATGGTTGGTCGCCCAATTACAAACACATCCAATGGCTCGCTTCAGTCGTCGATGTAGAACTCCCAGATGTAGTGAGGAGGAGTATAGCATCAGGTCATCTACGTATAGTGACCCGTACACGCATTGGGGTAGGTCCGCTATGATGTCGTTTATTGCTAGTAGGAATAAGGTACAGCTAATGACGCTTCCCTGTGGAACCCCCTCATTCTGCGTCATCACAGGAGAGAAGGCCTGTCCCACTCTGACCCTGAAACGTCGCACGCTCAAGAATTGCTGCAAGTAACAGGCCATGTTACCTCTTATGCCTAATCTATGTAGTTGTAAGAGTATGCCTTGTCGCCAGGCTGTATCGTATGCCTCTTTAAGATCGAAGAAGACACAAATAGTGTGTCCCTTAGGTGTCTTGTTCTCTATGATGAGATTTTGTATACGCACAATGGCATCGGTGTTGCTACGGGACTGTCGAAAACCGTGTTGCACGTTGCAGAGGAAGTTGTTGGCTTCTAGATATTTCACCAGCGGGGTGTGCACAATTTTTTCTATAATTTTTCCGGGGCAGCTGGTCAGCGCAATAGGACGGTAGCTACTTGGTACCGTGGGAGGTTTATCTGGTTTTATGAAAGCTAGTACAGTGGCGAGGCGCCACTGTTCCGGATAGTCGTGCGTTGTCCAAATTTTGTTGTATGTATATTGTCAGGAGTGCTCGAACCGCTGAATGGTTCATGCGTTTTAGCATCTTGTAGTGTATACCATCAGGACCGGGACTTGTATTTTTGCATTGTGTGAGGGCGTTATAGACTCCTAATGCAGTGATTGGGTCGTTGTATGGCACCTCGTCGTCTTCGCGACGGGTAGCAAAGTTCAGGAGTTCTCGTTCCAAGCTTCTCTTTTTCGCCTGGAAAGCTCGCGGGCAAGTCTCGCCTCTGCTGACCTCGCTAATATATCGATCCAAGCGGTCGGCGACCTGGTCAGGTTCCACAATCACCTCGCCATTCTCCTTTATACAAGGAGGGCCGTGGCGTGGTTTTCCGGTCATCTTCTTAACACGTTGCCAGACCTTGCTCATTGGAGTATTAACGTTTAGCGTAGTTGTATATTCCTTTCAAGAGGCTTTCCGGACCTGGTGCAGGGTAAACTGTGCCTGCGCACGTGAGCGGCAATATGCTATTTTATTGGCCAGGCATCTATTTCGTTGGTAACGTCGGAGTAGTCTCTTTCTCTCTGCACATACTCGCGTGCACCCGTCGTTCCACCATGGAACTCTATGAGGAGCAGCTCCACCTCTGGATATGGGAATGGCCCCGATGCAGCCCTCATCAGGGCTCCTGTGAAGTGATCCACCATCTGGTCGACGAGTAGGTGTTCTTCTAAATCCTCCATCTGGCTCAAGGCCTCGAAGGTAGCCCAATCAGCTCACCGGAGGATATATCGTGGTGGCCTAAGCTCGGAACTTCCGCACTTTTCTGCTTGCGGTAAGAGAATTTTTTTCCAATCCAATACAATGAAAACTGCAAGAAATCACTAAAAGTTACAACGAGAGAAAGAATTCTCGCAAAACAGCACATTGCAAAGGACGCCTTCGACTGGATCGTCACGCACACAGTAGTGGTCGCTCCCGTGGGTGTCCTCGGTCACAGTCCACTGGGCGTCAGGAAGGAGGTTAGGTTTGCAGAAGGTAAGGTCTATCGCGGATGTAGTTCCTGTATGTATGTGAAAATGAGTATGTGCTCCTGTATTGAGGAGGCACAAATCGGTAGTTTTGAGTAAGTGCTCGACAACTAAGCCTCGCGCGTTATTAGCAATATTACCCCATGTTGGGTGTTTCGCATTGAAATCGCCCAAAATCATTCCTGGGCAACTTGATATCTTGTCGCAGGTGTAATCAACTTTTTTACGTGGTGCCATCATGTAACGAACAGCAATGTTACAAATGGCAGTGTCAAACTTTGTCTTCGATGTAAGCAAAGGAATACGGACTGAATAACAAAGAAACTACATTTTTTCTTTCTTTGTCCCTTAGTTTTGGATGTTAAAAATTTAAAGAGAAAAGCTTTTCGTTCATAACTTTTTTATTATCCTTCATACATGTCTCAAATTATAACTCAATAATCCACATTTTACTGGCTAATAGTGTACAGAAGAAGAACCTGCCACGGTTAGAAAAAAGTCATGCTATTTTGAAAATTTGTCCCATAGTTTTGGACTGTTCTGTATTCATTAAGATGTAAACTTGAATTGTTGTTTTTCTACCTCCTCTAATGAATGGATCATGAACCTTTATTCAGTTTAGAGGAATTTTTTGGAGGAACTGATGATGAAAATTTGGTGATGATCCGTTCGTCCACTGGATTGTTTCTCTATTTTCTTTATGCTACAAATTAATACTTAGGCTTTGGACAGATTTTTATTAAATTCGCATGAGTTGTTAAGTACCTACCGACCGAGTGCCTTTTCTGCAGGAGATGTTGCAGCTTGCCGCAGTTCCTGCTGGCGAGGTTAGTACTGTAAAGTTAGGTAGGCTCTCAATACTTCCCCTTCTATTTCGGGAGGTGGGCTGCCGATCGAGGTGGCAGACCTATTTTCGCTAGACTTCTACCTTCTTTTATTTCGTTTCATTCCCTTGTGCAGCGTAGCTGAGCGAAAGCGTTAAATTCAGCCGAGCCCGGGGGTTGAATATGCACAAATGCACAACTTGCACCTTTTTCCTATCAGTAGCACACTGACCACTGTGAGACCTACCGGCAAAATAGCCGGGACAAAAATCATTGATAATTTAAAACGCGTCCTAGTGGCGCACGAGCTCGTGCTAAACCACAGGAATAGTCCGGTGCAATATAGACATTGTATCCCTGATGCGCTGGGAAAATTTGGTACGACTGCTACTAGGTACCTACCGATATATCCCGAAGAGTAAATGATCAAATGTTTGTTACGATCTTTTTTCTTGTTTATCACTCGCGAGCGAGGCAAAGAGCAATACATACCTTGTGGGTCTTCGGAAGAAATCCAGGTGACGTTTCTCACATCACTCCACGTGTGTGGAGTCACGATGCTGGGTGTCTTCTGTGGTACCGCAGTTAGCGACCGAAGAGAGAGCCAGTAGCGAATTGTCTCCACAGTGCTCGTAACCGCTCACCGTTGGTCTATCTGCTATTCTTCTTTCAATGAGAATCCAGCAGATTTTTAAATTCTATAATTTTGAAATTAGTGGCATTTCGAATATGCCAAGGCTACTTCTTAAACAATTTTGCTCCCCGTATCATGAAGCTACTAGAATATTTTGTAGCTACGGCTTTTCCACTATCTCTGCTTGGGATGTGTATATCACAAATCCTTCCAGTTCTTTCTGAGTGTCTGGCGACGATCCGCTTATTCACATTCACAGTGATACGTTCCACAATTTTTCAAACATTATAATTCTGGCTGTCATTAAGATAACTCAAAAAGTTATGGACCGATTTTTGACGAAATTTACAGGGATTGTTAGGCATGTTAAGAGGAACAGATGATTAACTTTTGGTGTAGATCCATCCATCCATCCGTTTGTTTGTCTCATTTTTCTCAATTCATAACTCAAAAAGTTGTGCACGGATTTCTATGAAATTTACATGAGTAGTTAGGTATATTATGAAGAGTAAATGACCATATTTTTGTAATGATCCGTTTGTTTGTCACTGTTTTTAATTTTATGCTTGTTAGCACAATAACTCAAAAAATATAGATGGATCTCTATGAAATTCATTGGAGTTGTTAGTAATGTTAAAAGGCATAAATGATCAAATTTTGGTGCAGATCGGATAGTTCGTTTGTATGTTTGACTCGTGTTTGTCATAATGCTCGTTAGCAGCATAACTCAAAAAGTTATGAACGGATCTTCAAAAAAATTATTGAAGTTGTTAACACTTGAAAGGCACAAATGGGTAGATTGTGGTATTGATACAGAGAAAATCATAGTCTCAGCACCAATTTTAATTTTTCGCATTTGTGCCTCGCTTGATATGCGCTCTCAGAGTGATCTAGTTTCTTCATATGTCATCTAGAGGAAGGAAGGAAGGAAGGCAGGAGTGTGCTAAAGACGAATTGAAGTGTACTGCTCAGTAGAATACACGCATCTCTTATGATTGTAATTTGAGTTGGTCGTCGAAGCGTATTCCTCTATATTTTAGTAAGGAAAGTACAATCAAAGAAGAAGTGTCACTCATCACAAATTTCTTGTGATGATGAAAAAGAATTAAGACAAAGAAGAGAAGATTCTGCACCGGCCTATATTAAGCAAATATATCGACTATTGCGGTTTTTTTTTTTTTTTTGCACGGGTTCACTAGTAATATTTAGGCCAGTCGTAGTTGGACTCGCTGAGCGTCTAGCTTATAAAGCAATAAATTTCTATAAATTTCCGATTGGGCGGCTGTTTATTCTCTTTACGACTACAGAACTTCGCCAGTAAGTTTCCAAGTGTAGTGCCCATAACTGTGCTAAATAGGGACCTACTCTTGATGTCGAATACAAGAGCTTTAGACTGACGAAAGACCTGGCACTGCATCGCAAACAGGGTGAAAACTCCAGAGTTTTGATACAATTTACATGAAATGAAAAAAATGTCTGAATGAAATAGAATAGGGCAATCTGATTTTATCTGAGGCATGAAAATCTTACTGTACTTCCGCACTTTTCTGCTTGCGGTGAGAGAATTTTTTCCCAATCCAATACAATGAAAACTGCAAGAAATCACCAAAAGTTACTACAACGAGAGAAAGAACTCTCGCAAAACAGCATATTACAAAGGACGCCTTCGACTGGATCGTCAAAGTTGATCTAAGCAAAGCACACTGCACTTAACTTGTCCGGACCTGCAGACGGAGCTCTGGCTTTGTCTCTTTGACTGGCGTTGCAGTTCTTAAGTTAGAAACAAGTCCAACAACTCGATTAAGTTGAACCGAAATTTTACGAAGTAAGAGTGAGTTCGTTGAAATCTCACAGGCGATCAATTTTCAGTTAGCCTAGTGCCTGAAACGTGAATAAATAGGTCGAAGGCAGTTTCGGACAAGTTAAGAGAAGAGTGCTTGGCTTAGATCGACTATGACGACCCAATTGAAGGCGTCCTAAGGGCATGTTCGATTGGGTGGCAAAATTCAGCCTTAGATGCTTGACTTGTCCGTGCTTCCGGTAGATGCGCTGGCTTCGTCCATCGCGAGAGAGTTTCAGTCATCGATCTTCAAGAAACTCTTACTCCATAAAACGGAGTCTGCTACATATAATCCTGGGTGTGTCGCATCACGCCAAATCCTGGCCACCACAACCTGTAAAAAGGTTACCGAAACCCGAAAAGTGGTTGTGAGAACGCCATCTAGCGACAAATGGAGCAAGCTCTCTCGTAATCATAGGAATTCCTGCCGCAAATTCTAATAATTACGACCCTTCTATTAGTAATCAGGTTTTTGTAGCAGTCGTCAGAAAGCTGCAATCAGTATCGGTATATTGTTAGGAAAACATTGGAAAATAATATCGTGATACATATATACCTAGTGATAGGCCATTTAATAATTTACACGGTATAAACAAAATAATTGGCATGTTTTTTTTTTTGTACTACAAGATTTTTATCTCAAATAAGTGCGCACAAGGGATACGACCAGGGGAACAGTGACAATAATTGACGACTTGACCGAAGCAGAGAACCTCTGCGAGGGTATCAGGTTCAAAAAGGGTCGCTCAGGTCTATGTCTGTGACAACCTGTGGTCGGTAATTAGAGGGTTTCTGAAGGAAAAGCAAAATGGGAACCAAGTTTGAGTTTCGCTGTTGGTGAGTCAAATGATGCGTGAAAAGCAGCTGGTAACTGATATTTTTCTAAGGAGTCTACAGTTTTACTTATTTTTCTTGCTTAGGATCAAGGGACAGCTAAAGGAGGGGCCTCCTCAACAAGGGAAGCCACCAATGAGGGTTCTCTACACCCCGTGGGAAGTTCTCTGAGGAAATTCGCGGTGATGTAATCAGAGCAGTGACGAACAAGCATATAGGAGGGGACGTTTTTCGGTAGAAATGTTTGCATTGGATGATGCGGGTAGAGGGGGTTGAACCTGACCTGTCGAGGGTTTAACCCGTACGATTTGATTTCAGTCAGTTTTGAGGTTGGAGGGCTGACAGGCAGTCGTCCTTTAGCTTTTTTTCTGCTAGCCTCTATTTTTATATACCTAGTAGAGTGCGTTAGCAACGTCATGGCCTTATTTGCCACGACCAAGTATCTCCCTGTAATTGAATTGTAACTGAGTCATCTTGTGTGTCTACAACTGTGACTATGATTCCAAAAATACAAAAGATAAACAACTAACAATGAGTCGTCAATAAAGCCTTTTTCCGTAAATTTAAGAAGCTATGTTTCGGAACACAATAACTCTTCATTAGATCTTCCAGAAAGTCGTGAGCGGCAGCAACATCAACACGACAGCTCAACTATACTGAAATTCCATTTTAATATAACTTTTGTCAATAAAAGTTCCTAGTGACGGATTTGATTTACTTATTCTAGTGTACGAAGTTTATTTGTTGAGCAATTGAATGAATTTAGTGCTCTTTTTATTCAAAATAGACGTTTGTGCTCGGTGACCCACATCGCCGTAACCCGTGTCGCAGTCGCCATTTGAGCTATGATTGCGACACGGGTTGTGACTGGTTGGGTCACCGGCGTTACGTGGTGTAGCACCGGTAACCCAAATCTCCGTGATTGCCACCCACCCCTGTTTCTAACACTTGCAGCACAATTCAAAGTGACAAAGCCAAAGCTTCAGTCTAAAGTTTCGGGCAAGTCAAGCCTCTAAAGCTTGATTTTGGTGCCCAGTCGAGCACGCCTTATGCCGATGCCGCACGCTATCCCAAAGAACGAGTATCCGAGTTTTGCGCGCGAAATCGAAAGACCTGCATATTCTTGCTTCTGCGCAAAATTCTGGGATGGAGCATGCAGCACTTTTGAGCTCGATTCAGTGGTCAAACGCGCCAAATTCTGTAAACAAACCGCCATCAGCAGGAAACAAAGAGCTACTGCCGTGGCTGCTGCCATAGATACATAGCAGTTGTCATTTTCAGCGCATATTCTCCTCTTTTGTTCAGCGATATTTATTCATATCGTATTACGTTTAGTTCACACTCTTTGCTTCCTGGCCACCAGAGACATCTATCTGAGGGTAGGGCGTACAGTTCGCTT
This sequence comes from Parhyale hawaiensis, assembly GCA_001587735.2. NCBI lineage: Eukaryota > Metazoa > Arthropoda > Malacostraca > Amphipoda > Hyalidae > Parhyale > Parhyale hawaiensis. Next base: position 13,847,163 of record LQNS02000138.1, read on the forward strand.
TCGGAGCCGCAATGGTTTATTATTTTAAATATATTCTATAATACAATTGTACTTAGCATTCTACTTTTGAAGGCATTGGATAGCATCTTTTATACTATTCTACATGTCAGAAGTATTTTCATCATGGTGTCTAGTCGTAGCCATGACAACGTCGTTTGGATGAACGGAGCTCGAAGTTTTTTGACCAACGGACCATTCTCACTTGTGAATAGGAAAGGGCTTTTTTACACAAAAAAATTTGCGCGTTTGCGAGAGTTTCCTCGGCTTTTGGCGAGCGTGTGTCATCGCCTTTAATTAAGGTGAGACGTGCATGCCATGGCTACATCAGCCAGAATGAATAAAAGACATATATGGTAGTGGCGTTTACAGGCTATACTCTGCAAGACTCGAAAAGGCAAAGGATATCAATAACTTGGTTGCTATTTATGAAGGAAACGATGAAAAAAGTGTAGCGGTGAGCTCTCATATATAGAGGTGGTACACTGCGACCCACGGTATTAGTCCTATTTGATTTTTCTGTAAAACTATTATTTCCTGTTAATATAACTTTATATTTCTATTGTACCTATGTCGCAGAGTAATCATGTACAATGTTCATAATCCTATTATTTGAGAAACTGTTTGCTTGATACCATTTAGAAACTTACTCTTATCTAATCCACCCTCTATTTCCTGAACCACGATATTGTCTCAGCTATCAAAATTAACTAAATATGATGAATAAAACACAAATAACTATCAGTTTATTCATTAAAAACTAAATATTACTTCAAAAATACTTGGAACATATGGCAACAGCAAGCGAGGCAAAATAAACAAGAAACAATAAGCTCATTTATTAATGTAACGTCCATTATGTTTTGTGACCTCAAAAATGCGGTCATTAACGGAATGAGTCAATTTCTTAATAGTAGTAGGTACCATCGATGATCTTGTAGCGACTTGTATGGCCTCCCATAATTTTGTTTTTGAAGAAAACTGCTTACCCTCTGTATAAATTTTGCGCTTCATGATAGACCACAGATTTTCAATTGGGTTCAAATCTGGAGAATTGGGTGGCCACAGCATCAAATTCTGGTTTTTGAACCCCAAAGAAGCCAGGTATTTTTTCGTAGCTCTGGCTGAATACGAGGGTGCATTGTCCTGCATGAAAACCAGCTTTTTGAGAAGATCCAAAGTCTGGTCGTCAAGCCAAGGAACAAGTAAGGCGCAATAATTAGCAGAATTGATTTTAACTCCTTCACGGACCATTTTTGGACCTAAAAGTTTATCATTCATAATCCCAGCACACAACATAAGACCGCCACCGCCTTGATGGCGGCGAAAACGATGGTGGAGCTTACCCTCAAATCCTACCCATCCTTTAGACCATCCGTCTGGGTCATCGAGAGTCGCTCTGGTCTCATCTGTGAATAAAACACACTTCATTTCCTATTTCATATAAGACTAGCCCACTCAACTCTCAGAAGCATGTGCCCGTGTGTCAATGGAGGTTTTTTTTCGGGAGATTTCACATTTGCAATTATTCCCAAGATTCGGCTTCGCGTAGTTTTTGGCACTTCATTCAGACCAGAGCTTTCAAAAATTGTTTTGCTTGTGCTTCCCGGCTTTTTGAAGACTTGACGTTTAATTTTTCTGATATTCCGCGTGTTCACAGCTTTTATTTTACCTTTATCAGACCGTGTCTTCCGATCGGAAGGATCCCTCCAAAAACGTTGAATTGTTCTAACATGGCGGCCTAAAATCCTGGCAATAGACGCACATGAGGTCTTCTTGGCCGTTTCTTTGATAATGGTTTGCTTCTCTAAGTTCTCTTCGTCTGTTAGATCCTTAGCACGTCCCATTTTGAATATTATTTAAATGGACTAATAGCGTGGGCTCACAGTATATCTGTTAAACAAATGAATGTTCAGCAACCAACCTCTTCAGAATCTAAACAAATATTGCCAGATGAACTAAGCATACAGTGTTGCCATATGAAAACATAATTCTCATCAGACAGAAGATTTTCAATGAAAAATCAATAAAAATAAACTGTTGGACTAATTACCGTGGGTCGCAGTGTATATACATTTTTAAATTTTCCATTATTGTTTCGTAGCCTATATGCTGCTTGCTTGAATAGAATAACATGTCTAGTTACATTTTCTTTATCTCGGTTTCTTTTTTTAGGCATATCTTGTTTTTTTTTTCTGACGTGCTCGCTAGGTTTTTCTGAGAATTGCCGCTGGCAGAACTGCTCTGTTGTCGATAAACCGATTTTCCCTCTCCGTCGAATACAGAGAATCAAATAAAATTCAAGCTTTGAATCTAGATATTTTATTACGTAATTGAATCCCAGATCAGCAAGTTGTACTGGGCTATATGGTAAAGTGCTTTCATTCGGGCTCCTTACGCTAACTGGGGAATTTTCATCTGTTCTAGGGAAATTTTGGCGCTTCATCTGGGGTATTAAAAGAAAACTGACTGGCAGGCCGACGAATCCTATTTATGCATACGCCGAACGGTGTTTCGGACCAGCCGAAGAATGCGGATTTTGATGATATTACATTCAGCGCTCGTAATTTCATTAAGCTTATTATTTTTGCTACCGGACACATCAAACCGCAATCTGTAGTAATTGAGTGTGGTTTTGTGGTGTGGCTCGTCTCAATCCTTCAGGTAACAAATTTTCCACAGCAATTTGAAGTCGCCATTTCCTTAAGAGGCCGATCGGTGTTGCTTTTACCCTACCCGGTTTCGCACTGTAACAGTTCTTGCCAAGAAGTCTGCCACACTTTACAACCCAGGTGCAAATAACATGAATTAAGTTTAGTAATAATTTTTTAAAAATAACTGTCTTACAGTTAAAATATAGGGGCATTACCCAATTGCCGAACAGTCATTATTTGATGGGATTATTACTTTCACCTATCAAATATAACTGTTTGTTTGGAAATAGAGTTAGTTCGGCTATTGGGTAATTCCCATAGGCTAAAGAATATAGCTATGTAGAGTTCACCTGTGCGGGATTACTTAGGTTATATAGGTAACACAGTCAATGATGAATATGAGGCAGCAAAAATTCACATATTAAGCACTTTGGCAGCATTACCACCAAATTGTTGTCCACATCAATATCCATTAGAACACTGGTCTTGAATAGTTAGATTTAGAAATGCTCTAGCAGGATCATCGAAACATTAGCCTAGCATATACAAATTTTAAATCTTCGGCCATTAAATTAATATAATTAATTTGCCAGATATATATTTACCTACAAGCTTTGCATGAAAAACTAGAGTATTGTGTCCTAGCGCCTACTTGCAATTTCAACCGAAGTTTTTCATAGAAATTCACAATGAGTACCTATATATATATATATATATATATATCTACATCTCTACATTACTAGGGATATTTTCACAAACAATAAACTTGTATTGCTTCACTTACCAGTCCTTTCACTCGTTTTATTTAGTGATTCTCATTTTTGAAGTAGTTACATTGTAATGAGTGTAGCAAGGCAGGCTAGGAGCTAGATAGGCCTAGGCTGGCTTAGAATTGAAACGCTAAAAGGCTATAGACCGGGGCCGCCGGGCCGTATTTTATATCTTTGCCGTTTATTTTTCACTCGCTTTATTCCCATTCTCAAATTTAAACTAAGAAATACCTTTGAATAAAATCAATCCTTCGCGTTATTTCCACAATCGAACAAAAGAAAACTTTTATTTCCGCCGCTTTGGTTCTTTCCTTCCGACGGCCATATTGTAAACAAACCTGTACCTCAAAGAGGTTGAATAGCTTAGGGAAGTTCTATTCAACCTCCTTGTCTGTGACGTCAGTCCTGTTGATCGCTCGACCGAATTTGTCGCGAACGCTCCACGGTTTTGTGCGTTTGTTATATTCTTTAGTCTGTGGTTTTACTCTATCGCTTCTCCCTACTTCTATTCCAGTAAGGGCATGTTAGTGTGTCTCAAATGACCACTGCTCGAAATGCACTCGATATACGTACAAGGCTGTGTGTCTAGTAATGTGAAACAAAGACTAGAAGGACTGCCTCAGTCGGCCTGGACTGTTCTTCTGTGAACTTGGCAATATACTCGTAGTGTCTAACTCGTTGCTTGCCCTCAGGGGTATATTCTGGCGCGCCCTATCCCTGCCAGAATATATATGGACCTCATGACCCTAGGGGCTATCCTGACTGTCTTCTCCGCAGGGGGTGTTGCAGCTGGCTGCAGTTCGTGCTGTGAAGGTTAGTTTTGTAAAGTTTCGTTTGCTACATCCCCTTTTGTTTTTGGAGGTGGGTCGCCAATCGAGGTTGCCGACCTATAGCCTACCGCTGGGCATCTACCTTCTCCCGTGCGGAAGGCCACGGAAGGGACCGTCTGCACGGGCGTTTCTTTCTTCTGTCTGCTTCTCTTTTCGTACTTCGTTTCCTTCCCTGTGAGGCGTAGCTGAGCGAAAGCGTTCAGCCGTGCCCGGGGGTTGGAAATGCACAACTTGCTCTTTTTGCTGTCAGTAGCGCACTGACCACTCTGAGACCTCCCGGCAGAAAAGCCGAGACAAAAATCATTGTTAATTTAGAACGAGATTATATATACCTCGCTTCCTAGTGGCGCACGAGCCTGTGTTAAACCACTAGAATAGTTCGGCGCGATATAGACATTGTGTCCCTGATACGCTAGTAAAGTTTGTACTACTACTTAACTCGTTGCTTTATCTGTACCACACAGACTCTTCATCTTGTAACGACAGCTGGCTGCCAGCGTATCAGAACGCTTATTCTGACGCGCAGCCACCGCGCATGAGCCGGTGACTACTATCTTGTATTAATAATTTATTTTTCTGGAAATAACTTCTTTAATGAATATATATTCTAGATATCCTAAAAACACTTCTTTTAATCGCAAAGTTTTCAATTTAGATTCAAAATGAGTAAAATTTATGATCGGAAATGTTCAGAAGGTATCGGACTTAAGGTTCGCTTTGCTATTTTTTTAGGATTCGGAGGTTCACGGACAAATATGCGAAATAAATATTCGCACCGACATTTTTAAAATCGGGTTTGCTATTTGGAGGTCCAGAACTCAAAACCGGTGAAGATTCGGGTTCGGATTCGGAACCCAAATAAAGGTTCGCACGCCCACCTCGGCCAACAGGTGATTCTTAACGTTAACGGCAAAATATAAGATCTCAGTGTTCCATGGTTCGGGAAGTACGAAGATAATAGGAAAAATTCCGACCAGTCATGGAGGCCTGGTTAAGCTAAACGCTATTGGCATATGGTCGAACGGAATACGGACTATATTATATGTATGGGCACGTTCAATTTGGCTGTAAAATCAAGCCCTCGAGGCTTGATATGTCCGAATCATCAAACAGGTGCCCTGGTTTCGAGTTTCAGGTGTTGACCCTTTATAATTTCCAAGAACTCGAACTCACTCCGTAAAATGGAGATTTCAGTCCTTTAAACATATTCAGGAATTGCTTATTACACCTGTTGCACTATATTTGAAGGGGCAAAGTGAAAGTTCCAGTATGCATTTTCGGTCACAAGTCGAATGGGCTTGGCTCAGATCAACTTTGACAACTCTAATCGAACATGCCCTGCATCGCTTCAATCGACCGGCTTTTGGGTCTTTGTCAAAGCGCCGCTCTTCAAATTGCAATTACCAGCCTATAGCGTGTTGTCAAAACTGTTACCCGTCTAACCCTCGCCGGTAACAAATTTTCTTAAAACTTGCAACAGATAATGGGTGAACTCTATAGCTTGCTGAGTAATTGTTATTTGTGCTAGAAGCTTTGTATTGACAGTATTTTGCAAAAAAAAAGCTCTTTCTACTGGGCTTTTCATTTTCTTGATCGACCGAATACTTTTCCCATAATTAGAGAGTAAAATCCGTAGATTTTTAGCTCTACCTTCTCTGGGATATCACAGGCCATTTCTTTTCTATTGAACTTATACATATTTCTTTAGCTCTTCCTTATAGAAAAAAGTCCTCCTGAATCCAATGGTAACAACAGTTTTTCTCTGCGATAAACCGAAAAAGTTACGAGCAAAAAAAACAAAAAACGTCCGGGAAAATCGGTATGTGCAGATTTTCAAATTTGCTCCGGATTTTGTGGCTTGCTGCATACTTATATTAGTGCTAGAAACTTCCCATTGACAGTAATTTGTAAAGAAATGTTGCTCTTTCTACTGGCGTTTCCTTTTTTTGATCGACCCAAAACTTTTCTCATAATTACAGAGTAAAATCCGTAGATTTTCAGCTCTACCGTCTCTTGTAGATCACTGGCCATTTCTTTCCTATTGAACTTATACCTATTTTTTGTAGCGTTTCCTTATAGAAAAATTTTCCTTAATCTACGATGTATTGAAAAAAGTTACGACCACAAAAACTGTGAAAATCTGTATGCACCGAGTTTTCAATTTTGATATAGCATACAAATGATGTAATTGTCCTTTCGCATAACTTCAGCCAAAAAAAAAACATAATAATAAACAACAGTAGGTGTCGCTATTCCGAAGTATTTGTTATTCATAAAGTACCAACAACAGCAGTACTCTGACTACAGCTGTAGCCACTGTGTTTCTGCGCGCCACAGAGTTGTGACACTGCATGGCTATTGTTGTAGCCAGTGTCTTTGCGCCGCTACCACCTTTATTGGCTGTGGCTGTAGCCTCTGTGTTTCTGCTCGGGTTCCAGAACCTTCTCCCAAGTTCTGCTCTCTCATGTTCACCCCTACCCTTTTGCAACCCTTCCCAGATGATAGAGGTCCTCGAGCTAAATCGAACGGTTTATAGACAACCCCTCGTTGAAGCAAATTCGGGCGTGCAGAAACACTGGCTACAGCTGTAACTACCCACCATCACGGCGCGGGCTAAAGACAGAGTTCACGCGATACGGTGTGCACGTTTTCTCAGCATGGCTTAATGCATCTATACTTCTGCAGAATACGCGCATGCATCACGGTACAAATGTTTCAATGGTTTAAATGTAGACACTTCGCAAAAAGTGGGTAGTTGCGGCCACTTACAGCCCAGTAACAAGGGTAACTTACGAGTTTCTTAATATCTTTTTCTTCAAATTCTACACGCTGTTGATGGCGAACGGCCATAATGCTTGGCAAGTTCCGGAACGCGTACAGCACTGTCATGTTCACCAATAATATCTTTCTTCAATATACCGGAGGATTTTGAATCCTTTGAGCAAAATAAAGCTATAGGTTCCTTACAATAAAATAAGCATATATTTTATTATCGATGCATGTTTGAATATATCTAATTTAAAAGTTACGTTAATTTAAAGTTTATGAAGTGGCTACAGGAAAGAGAGGCCTAGTTTTTACCGACCTCAAAATCGGCTACTGTTGTAGTATATAAGAACATTCACTGTCATACTATGTTTATTATCAGGAAAACAGGAGTAGAGTGTTCAATGTAAACAAATTACCGGTGTGCATCTTTATCGTTGCTGTACAGTGCAGTACTCCGCCGGTTGACTGAATCGCACCTCCAAACTTTAATTCATCGTAACTTTTAAATTAGACATTTTCGGACATGCATAGAGAATAAAATATGCTTATTGTAAAGAAAAGAACAGTATTATTTTGTTCAAAATCACCCGGTATTTCGATTAGTTTCTCTTTTTCCATTCACTAGGGCGGTGGTTCCCTATAAGGGGTCTATAGACCTCCGTAGACCCCCAGGGGGTCTATCATGGCCCCTTAGGAGGTGTATTCAAAGAAAACTACTATTTCTGTTTCCCTGTTTTGTATTTAAAGGCTGAAAATAAGCTCTGCAACAAAAAACCCATACATGCAGTATTAAAATAAGATGTTTAAAAAATCAATATGCATAATAATATGTATCGGTTTTTACAGATTTATAAAAAGTGCTGTGTTCCCTCTGAAATAATACACATTGTCTTCAAAGGTAGCGTTTTCTTTTAGTACTAATGTGAATGTTAAAAGGACCGTAAACAAATCTCACTAGTTTGTAATTCTTAACTTGATCAAGGTTTCTTGACGTATGAAGTTACAACCTCTAAAAATATACATTACTTTTTTTAGAAATCTTGTGCAATTTGAACCACTGACGGGCAGCAGTAATGGATGAATGCTTATTAAATCACCTTTCAAATGTAGGATATTCTTTACAAAAATACCTTAATACACGGAATTTCAGTTAATAATGTATTACCTCTTTTAGTATTTTTCCTCATTCTGTGTATTTTACAACTGTGATCCTATTTTCGTTCCGTAGTTAATTAATGTTGTTAATAATAAATAACCTTTTTGTTTTTTTTACGATTCTTCATTATTCTGTGTATTTTCCAACTTCGATTGTATTTACGTAACGTAGTTAATTAAAATTGATAAAACAGCGATTTTTCTTTATCCTTTGTGACACAGGTTTTACTTAAATGTAGCATAATGCATATATTTAACACTAGAACACTAGGTAGGGATCTATAACGATGTACTGCTCTCTTTGCAGGGGCTACACTGATCAGTTATAGGGAACCACTGCACTATTAGGGGAGGCAACATTGCTCTCTGGAGAAATCGTGACCTAATAATTTTCACGTAAAACTAAAAAAAAAATTACAAACTGCAAAAACGCTGAAGCAGAACAACGAACAGTTTCACTCTGTGGGACGTGAACTGAGGGGGCTCGCGAGCGGCCGATCGCTTGGATAAAGCCCCATCCAGACTGCCTCAAAAATCTGTCCACAGACTCCACGCAATGGCGTTTTCGCTGATCGCTGCGAATTTTTGTCTTCAAATCGCAGCTTTGGGCGTTTTCGCGAGCGTCCAACTCGCTGGATATGTTCGCCCGAACAGAGCAGCCTCAATAACGAATAAATTAGGCATTACGTAAGTTTTTTTGCTTCTTTATAGACATTTTAGCACTAGAACGGCCACTGACTCCCACCCCCCTAAAACAACCGAGCGGTGAAAATAACCGCAAATACAAATTAATGACAGTCCTGTAAAATATTTCATTGCTTACATTTTAATTGTGTTATTATTCATGTCGTCGTCATATTAGGCCAATAAAACAGTTATAAATGACCTAAAACTACATATAGAAATAAAAATAATAGGTGAAATTATTATAACTCAATATCATTTCACATGAGACATGAGAGTTTAAAATATAATTTCTCAACAAAAGTGTTACGGTAATCCATTTTTTTTATGTTCATCTTCCTCATTATCATCTCATCCACTTGACCCTGTGAAAAAAAGAAATTGCCTAAGTATATCAATAATCAGTATACTAATTTGCAGTACCTACGTACATGAATGCCAATACATACATGAATTAGAGCACTCCGAGAGCGCATACCTCCGCCAAGCGAGGCAACGGTAGCAAAAAATTCAAATTGGCTCTGAAACCATAATTTTCTTTGTATAAACTCCAAAATCTAAACATTCGTGTCTTTTGATAGTAATAACAGCTTGTGCAATTTTGTAGAAGATCCGTTCATACCTTTTTAAGTTATACTGCTAACAATTGTTATGACAAACATAAGTCGAACATGCAAACGAACTAACCGATCTGCACCAAAATTTAATCATCTGTCTTTCAACATTACTAACAATCCCTATAAATATCACAAATATATATCCATGCATTACTTTCTGAGTTATTGTGCTAACAAGCATAAATTAAAATCAGTGACAAACAAACGAACGAACAAATGACTCGTTATCAAAATTTGGTCATTTACTCTTTGTTGTATACCTAACAACTCATGTAAATTTCATAAAAATTCATCTATAACTTTTCGAGTTATGGCATTGAGAAAAATGAGTCCGACAAACGAACAAACAAACAAACGGATGGATATATCTTCACCAAAAGTTAATCATCTGTTCCTCCTAACATACCTAACAACTCCTGTAAATTTCGTCCAAATCGGTTCAAAACTTTTTTAGTTATCTTGGTGACAAAGAGACAGATAAAGAGAGACAGACAAACACGACGAAAACATAACCTCCTTGGCGGAAGTATACATAAATGACAAGTAAAAAATCATGTTTACGCAAGTACGTTAGTGATCAGTGTACTAATTTGCAGTAGCCTCATGAATGCCGATATACAAGGGTGAAAAATATCATTTTACACTAGCAGCACCAATGAAACTTTCACGGTTTGGCAAGGCGCTTCAGAGAGATCATTGAAGCCTACACGTTGTGGCATGGCAATTTCCCATGAATTTCATCAACAACAGGCCGAGATTCGTGATCTAATACGACCAAGCTTTTTGCTGATAACAATTACTGAATTGGCTCCTGTCTAAGTGGACCCGTGGAATCCACTATATAATAAAAAACAGTTGTTGGTCGCTTGCTTGCTCCCTTGCTTGCTTTCTCCAATGTTGGTCCGTCTCTCCGTCACGCAGGTAAGAGTTTAATAGGGGAAAATTCATGTACTGAAAAACAAGTAGAGATACCATTCAATTTCAGCGCTTGGAGTACCGGTGACAAATATAGCTCTGGATTACCGGCCTCTGGATCCCCAGCCACTGGAACCCCGCTTTCATTGCTGAATGATATCGTAGGAGTTGAATCTTCAAGCTAAGCAGACGCCTTTTTACATTGAATTTACATTGCAGCCAAATTTCGACGCTGGAGGTTCAACAATCAGTTGGTATCCACAATATCGTGAACCCTGGGCATTTCCAGTGTATTTTTTTACCTGAACTACATTTTCTTAGTGCCACTTAACGCTTGTTCAATTCCAAGCAGATATTCAAGCCTTATCTTGCAGGGGGGATATTTTGCTATCGCAAAACTCATGGTTGTACAGCTTGCGTTCCACTAAAGGAAGATCAGGCCTGCAGGGATGAGACAGCAAAACCTATACTGGGAACCGAAACACGAAAAAGCTCAATCACAAATTTTTGCCGTCATTTTTGACGGCTGGGCCCTCTAGTATATTTATAAGTTGCTCTATCTCACTGGACCCGTGGAATTCCTGTGGCAGCATATCACGATACAGGTTCCCATAGATTTATACTTAAAATTTTCAGGCGTATAAACTTAATTAAAAAGACCTGGGCCGGGATGCACGAAACTTCACTAAGGCTATTTAACTCACAGGCTTTCCCTTAACTTCAGAAAAATGCACTTTGTGAGCTACGGGCACATGCACAAACGATTCTCGCTTTCCCGCCAAAAGAGATTTTCCTATATTTTTGTACTTAAGGGTGCTGGGACCATCCTTAAATACAATAAAGGAACAGCTGAAGAACTAAAACATCGACAAAGAAACATATAACCAGGGTAAATTTGTTCAATTTTACATAACATTTGCATTACCTAAGTAATTCTACAGAATATCGCTTAAAAATATTATTTTAGTTATGTTTAGCAAAGCACTGAACTGGCAGAAAATTTCCTCGCACGTCTGGCAACTTCGGACGAGCTTCGAAGCCGTAGCATCTATCGAACACTTTGGGGTGCGAATGAAACTGATTTTAAAACATAATCTTTTTTTATTCCTTGATAGTATGGCGCGTTCTAACTTTTCTTGCTTGATTAAAAAATTTATAAAAGTGCACAGCTCTTCGAAAGAAACACCCAACTCCATAGCGAGTAGCGGAACTTTTAGTTAGG
>LQNS02000138.1:13873568-13886449 GCA_001587735.2 Parhyale hawaiensis
TTGAGTTTTTGACCGTTGTTTCGCAAGCGATCATTGGGGTCTCTTTCAAAGAGTCCCGTTATAGGTACGTCGTTGAAGCCATTCAAGTACTTGAATGTTTCTATTAGTTGCTCCCTGAGACGTCTTTGCTCGAGAGAGATCAGACCCAGTTCTTTCAGGCGGCGTTCATACGACTTGTTTCTGAGCTGAGGTATCAGTTTCGTTGCTCTGCGTTGGACTCTTTCCATGTTATCGATATCTTTACAGAGATGTGGCGACCAGAATTGAACAGCAAAATCTAAGTGTGGCCTCACTAACGCCTTGTACAAGGGAACGATGATGTCCTTAGACTAGTATTCGAAATTTCTGGTGATGAATCAGAGCACGAACGAACTGCCCTGATAAAATGGTCAGACTATAACTAGTCGGACCCGTGGAAATTCCACGGTTGGTTAATGTTCTCACTTTGTAAAATGAAGCAATCCTAACCTATGCTACTGTAACTTTAATTCGACCTATTACAGTTCCTCAACCTAACCTGCCCCATATACCTATAATGCCTGTCTCTTAATTCTTACGAACTCCGCCTAACCTCTAACCTCGAAACATGGGAATGTTTCTCCCTAGCCATTCCATTAAGCTGCTGTGTATGCAGTTTCGGCTTGTCTTATAGTATTATTTTTAAAAACTGTTCAAACTCCGAGCCGCAGCAGCTTTCAGTTATAGTTAGAGTCAGAAAGTTTAAGCCTCCGTTTCTGAGCGGAACGATATCAGAGGAAAGAGCAAGGGATATATAGTATGTTGATAGAAACGGGAACCCATGCACGGTGTTCCCACACAGGATCAACGGGCATGGGAACAGCAAGTCAGGAAAGAAGAGGAAGAACAGAATAAAGCATGAGCAAGTAGGAGTATGAAATCGGGTAGGAAGCAAAGTGGGCACGGAAGATAGACGTCCCGAAGGCCTAGCTAATGGCTGAGGTAACCTACATGAGCCCCCTGGGGTTGCGAATCTAGCCCTATGGCCTATCCTATGCCCCCGGCGGGAGGGGGGGGGGCGCAGTAGCTATTCCGCTACAATGAGGGTCGCTTGCTCAGTTTCAAATCTCTCTGTGAATTTCTATTGAGTTTCAATTTGCAATTGTACCCATTTCGAATTGATGCGTCTTAATAGATTAAGCCGTTGTCACAGGCACAAAAACATTCATTCCAAGAACGTGAAGCGCTTCCGTATTTCGACTCCTAGGCAGGAGGCCTACCGTAGTCGTGTTTGCCACACACTATAGCACCGGTGGACCTTGCAGATGTTTTACTTGGAAAGTTTTCACCTTGGTATTTCATGATATAGCTAGACATAAAGACAGCATAAAAACCAATAGACAACAGCAATCTCATTCTTCCAAAGTACTCTTCTCGTTGTTACGTCTTTGCTAATCTTTATTTTTCATCATCTGAAGATATTATTCAGGCTTCCATATTTTTATTATTTTCATTTTTCATTGGTGAATTTCATGATTTCAATTCAATATCAGGACCCGTGACTACTTCGTACTTTATATGTGCGATAGCTTCCCCAGAAAATAAAAATACCAGACGCAACTCTTTTTTCGATAATTGACTCATGTCGCCGAAAGCACTTCTTCTGTCAGCTCACAGGATTTCTTTAAACATCGCGCTTTCACGTCATATATGTTTTAGAATGAAGCAGTTCAGAACAGCTCACTGCACTAGAGAAAAGCAGAACTTCTGGCAAGTTAAATTTGCCCCTAGCTTATAGTGAACAACGTCCCCTACAGATGCATGGATGTATGGACGGATGGAGCCTCAAACAGAATTATAATATAGATATTGAAAGTTAATGGTGAGGGCGAAGGGTTAAAAGTCAATTGCAACATAGGCAAGACTAACAAGAGAAAACACTAAACGACATTTCAGGAAAGGAAAGCAAAGACATAGCATATTGACAGAAATGACTTACCCAATATGGCTGATAACGCACGTTACACAAACAAACAAAAAAACTAGAGCACACTGAGAGCGCATACCTCCGCCAAGCATTGCAACGGTAACGAAAAAGTCACTTAGGCTTTGACACCATGTTTTTCTTTGTATCAACTCCAAAATTTAATCATTTGTGCCCCTTGATGGTATTAAGAGTTTGTGCAATTTTCGTGAAGATCCGTTCATAACTTTTTGAGTTAGCTATGCTGCTAACAAACATTATGACAAACATGAGCCAAACATGCAAACGAACAAACCGATCTGCATAAAAATTTAGTCATTTATGTCTTTTAACCCTTTCGCTACGGAAACTTTTGCTCTTTTATGAGGTTCTAAAAGAAGCTCCTTGAAGACACCATCATTGTAGTCACTTGAGCTCACTTACAGTGTAGTTCAGTCATCAAGAAACTACTATCACTGACTTCAGACGGGTTGTTAAATATGTTGTTCAAAATTTCAAAGCAAGAAACAATGCACGGGTTTTAATAATGAAAATTTTGATGCGGTATGTGTACGTACCGTCAGGATCGAAAGGGTTAACAATTAGCTACTAACAACTCCTGTAAATTTCATTAAGATCTATTCATATTTTTCTGAGTTATTGTGCTAACAAGCATAAAATTAAAAACAGTGACAAACAAACTAACGAACAAATAGATCACTCCAAAAATTTGGTCATTTACTCTTCGTAATATAGGTACTACCTAACAACTCATGTAAATTTAATCAAAATCCGTTCATAACTTTTTGAGGTAGGCTATGGCATTGAGAAAAATGAGGCAGACAGACAAACAAACGGATGAACGGATCTTCACCAAAAGTTAATCATCTGTTCCTCCTAGCATACCGAACAATCCCTGTAAATTTCATCAAAATCCGTCCATAACTTTTTGAGTTATCTTGGCGACAGCCAGACAAAGCCAACGGAAACATAACCTCCTTGGCGGAGGTAACAAGAGAGAAAAATTATACAGGAATAAGAACAAAAGATTAACAAAAAAAATGGATAGAATAAAAAGACGTGGTAGAGCAAAAGAAAGGCAAATCTTAGTAACATTAGATGCAATTCTTTGCTAGGCCACGCTAAGCATCTACGTATCACTAGCTCAAATCAGCCATAAAAAAACACATGTAGAAAGCTGTATACAACGGACAGTACTGCACAATGAGCGAACAAAGCCATACATTCGGACAATCACAATTTATGCCAGTGTGTTGAACACATTGATATTGAATTATATTCTACGTTAGTTTTCACCTCCATACAAAATGCAGTGTTTCAAAAAAAAAAGAGAAAGAGCTAATATATAGTATGCTGATAGAAACGTGGAACCCACGCATGATGGGTCTCCCTTACAGGTGGCTTAAAGCTCATGGGTACAGAAAGTTAGGAAAGATTATTATTATTATTATAATATTGGTATTGTCCCGCTATTTCCGAATCTGAGACGATCAATAGCGATCTAAGATGAAGGGTTTACTCGGCTATACAGCCGGAACCACAACGTCAAGGGCATCATAGTGGCTAAAACTTCCTTGCGGAAGATATACTGGGAGCAGGAAGGGCTAGAGGCAGGGTGCCGTTGTTGGCAGTTTACACAGGAGGGGTCATGCGAGCATGTGTCCCCCCTGTCGTCCCTACCTCCGCAACGGACAGATTATGGCATCCGTTGAAAGCCGGCATTTGGTTTTTGTGTGCCCTAGTTTTTGGCACCGGGTGCAGCGGATGGGGTTGGGTAGGTAAGGTTTAACAATCTCAGCATGCCATTCCGTCAGTGTAATGACAGAGGGGAGTACTGATCGGTTGAAGGTGAAGTTGAAGCGATTTGTCGGGATGATTTCGCAGTTTCTTCTTATTTTTACTCTTTCCACGAATATGACTCCTTGTTCCTATAATTGCTCAAGGAGCTTGTCTTCTGGTGTGATGGTCATTGTTCTGGACACAACCGTGCCCTTAACGGTGTTGAGGGAGCGGTGCTGGGATGCTGTTGCCCAGACGTGTCGTGCTGAGCAGGCAGCGGCCTTGGTCTTCTCGGTTGGTTTCTACAAGGAGTTCATTTTTTGAGATATGTTTCACTGATTTGAGTTTAACTATCTTGTTACGTAGGTTTTGTTGTACTGAAACGATGTCCACGTTTTGCGACAGGTGGGAGCCTGGAAAGTTTATGACAAAGAATGTCGGATAGGTAGGGATTTTATTTTCTTTATCTAGTTTCATTAGATCTTTAAACGAGAGTGGTTGGGGTCTCGGACGGGGGCGTTGAGTTTCTAGGAAAGTTGTATGGTTCCAGCGTTGCCGCACGCGCAGGCTCGCTGTGGGTTTGCGACTTCGAAAGTGTGGTCGAAGGAGGTCCGGGTCGTGGCGAGGAAGAAGTCGTGGCTCCTGTGCTCGGCGGGCTGCAGAAGCTCTGGAGATTGATGGTTGGCAGAGTTCCATCAGGCGACGCGGGGATCAGAGGCTTTCCGGCAACCGTAGTCGCGTTCATATTGGTCAGCGCTGGCTCCGAATTACTCGGGGCCAAGGCTGACTCCCTCATCTCCCCAACGTCAGGACCGTACTGGGGGCCAACAGCCGTTGGGCTGTCGCCCCCAGTTTTTTCTTTTAATAACTTGTTCATTTTTGGGGTTGTTTTGGCCATGTCACCCCTCACCCGGTACCTTCCGCCCTATGGCACACTTTGAACGTGCAAGGCGGGGGCTGTGCCTGGCCTCTAGGGCACCACCAACCCCAAAGTCAGGCAACCCCACCTCAGGGGGCGGCGTGTCAATGGCCGGGGAGGGAGCAGCTCCGCGGACCGGGGCCAGCCCATGTTACCGGTACCAGCCCCAGGCCCGCAAGGCATACTGGTTAGGGAGTCGGTGGTCGTGGGCAGCAGACGTCTGCTCTCTGCCGGGGCCACAGAAAAATAATAGTTTTTTATAGAAAAAAGGAGAAAACTGCTGTCGACCCAGCAAATAGGAAGAGAAGAAGAGAGGTAAACACAGTAAATAAGCAAAACTGGGGAGTAGCAAAATGAACCATGGAAGGAAGCGGGAAACCGTGGCCCCGTTGCCACTCCCTCCGCGAACGTTGACGCGGCCGACTTGGAGGGGGAGTTAGGAAAGAAGAGAAAGAACAAAGCAAAACATCGTTACCCGAAGTATGGAAATAATAAAGTGAGCAAAAAAGAAAGAAATCCCGAAAACTTGGGCTAAAGCAGCCCATGACGTTCTTCTGGGGCACAACTCTCCAAAGCCTTGTATGGACGGACCTTGTCCTCCTGAGAGAAATACGTCGCAACTTCCAAAAGGCAGTCCACAAGAAAACAGTATGACATACCAGAGCCAAAAGTCGATTGTTTATCAGCCTAATTCAATGATACGGACAATAACAGGGGAGACGCAGACCTAATTCACATCTGTGCCACATTTCGAGGACAGAAATTTCATGTTTGTATCTTGCAGCTCAAAATTCAAAACCAGAGCTGTACACGACAACGCAACTATGAAGGTGGAAGTTGAGGTGTAAAGATTAACTGAGCAAATAAGGACTAGGAATTTAGTCCAGGCTTTACGGGGTGCCTGTGTACATTTCTCTTTCACGGCTCTACCATGTAGTTTCCTATTCCATATGATGAGGACATTAAAAAAAAACAAGTCGGGTTTGAACTTTCGCAACTGGTATATTTTTGAGGGGGCATGGGTAGCACAAAATTATCAATTATGGACCGATTGTTCTGAAACTTGCTCAGAATATGTATTTTTGAAAAAGAAACATATTTTGTTCCTGTAACTTTTTCGATTTAGGCCTTGGTTTATGAGGTAATGGGGTTTATATATAAATCTATATGTATATTTTGGAAATTTCAAACGAATAGAACTCAATGAGTTTTCATGCTAGAATAAAAACAATGACAGTTTTGGATTCCCCTGAAACATAAAGTTTCATCCGCTACTAGCGACAATGTCCTGTCGGACATTTAGCCTAGTACTAGTCTACACCAACCGGGACCAGGTCCTGGGCCAGCTCCCGGCCAAGTTATTTTTAGTGACTCGGGCCATGGAGCTAAATTTCTGCTTCGGTCATTCCCTATTAAATACAGTTAGAAGCCCCGGCCCCGACGAAGTCAGTTTCAGAGACCTTGACCTCTGCTACGGCGAAATCATTTTTATGTGACTTTGGCTAAATTTCAGCAAATATCAGTCAATGAGTATGTAGCTACCTATTATTCCTAGGACGAAAAATTTGTAATATATCCAGCAAAAGGTGAAACCGCCAAAGTCAGCAGCGCTTTCTCCAGTTGGACATTTGCTGGAACCGTATGGGTCAAATTAGCAGACCTATCAACAGCGGCAGTAGCAATTATATTTCACAAATAAGATCCCATCAGATATTAGGTCCTGCAGTCTACTCAAGTATAAGCAGGATCATCGTTACGTTTTAGACTGAAACGTTACGGCCCAAATCAGCAGAAGCTGTGACAATCACCAGCAACAGACGAGTAACAGGACACAACTTGACAGCCAATATCTGAAAAGACTCACCTGAGGAGGAGGCGTAGGAGAGGTTGTAGGGGTGGGCTCGGTCTCATCATACAGTGGGTCTGTAACAAATTCAGGTCGAGGATCTAACAGGGAACTTTCGCTAAGCGTGGATGCGTCGGACGCTCGGATGGCAGTGTCGTACTCGTTGAGCGTCTCGGTGAGCCGCAGCTCAACTTGCGCTATGCCGTCCACCTTCTCACGCAACTGCAGGAACAGCAAAGCAGGCACTAATGACTTTGAAGATTAGACTCGATTATATGTAACAGACATCAGACGGATCAAGTGGCCCATTCTCTGGCAGGAGCCGAGGCCCGGGCTTGGGTCTGCATTGAGCCATTGCCGACAGAAACACAAAGTAGGCTAGACACAATCTAGACACACACGGCGCTTGAATGAATGTCCCTTCCCAAGTTAAACAATCACTTTCAGTTGCACAAGGTAAGCTTAACACTATCAATTCAAAAGATTTAAATACAGGAAAAAAGCAGTGACATGTGCGTATAGGCCAATATGATCAAGTGACTGCCTACACTTTACATCAAAAACTTCGATCACAGTGACATAATTACCTGATTTACAACCGTATTTAGATTATATATGTTAGACCCATACAGCAAATACAGCCATACCTGGGTAACTTGATCGTTGGTCTTATCGTAACATTTCACAAGTCGCTCAAGCTTCTTATTCATATCAGCAATAGACTGTTCGAGAGAAGTCTCTTCTTTCCTAAGATCATCCAGCTCCCTCTTCTTGCCGAGCACTTCTTCCTCTTGCTCCAATAAGCTGGACTCCTGCTCCTCCACTTGCACCCTCAACTTTGCAACCTGTAATATTTAAATAACATTTAAAGTTCAACCAGCGCGTTGGCCCATATGGGGCCAGAAAATGTAGATATGTATTCATTTTCGTTCCCTCTGCACTGTAAGGGAATAATATTTAGCATCGTTTACAGCACTCAATAAGCGCAATGCCAAGCGAGTGTAAGCGAAGTGGGTAAGTTTTCAATGTAGCTAAATAAAAGAGTAAGGCAATCTACGGAACCCCAAGGGGCAATGACTGCACGTAACGCTATCGCAGCGGGGTGACAGCTATAGCCGCAACCGGTGAGGGATCACATACCCGTGATTCAGCCCTTTAGTAACAATGCCGGACATTTCAGCTGAAGTGGCGAGTCTATCAAGATAAAAGGTTCAAACAAGTTAGCCCTCCGCTGCGGCTGCCTATGTAATCGCATCACTCTCATTTGTTGAGACTAAAACCGCCACAGCTCAGAAAAATGCGTCAAGCAGGATGGGTGCAGCAAGGGAGGGCAGGGGCATGCTCTTGTCCTGGGGCACGGCATTTTTGGGAACCATATTGAGGTCAGAATCCTGCTGTATAATAAACGCTAACCGGTTTGCCGGTTGCCTGCTCATTTAGTGGGTTTGTCTCTCTGCCTCGATCTAAAAAATTAGATACGAGAAAAAAGGAACCCATGCACATGAGTGCTACACACACAAGATCAACACCCATGCTCATACGCACTCATCAGTACAAGTCAGAGAGTGAAAAGGTGGGTACATGAAAAAAATATTCCAAAGGCCTAGCTAAGGCAAAAAACTATAGGGTCCTCCTGGGGATGCTGCTCCCCATAACATAGGATGTGCGAAACTAATTATCTAGCTCTGTAGACTATGGTCCATCCTATGGCCAATCAGAATATAAGATGGGCTAATGGCGCCACCTAGCGTTCAAAGAGCCCCAGATAATGCATTTTTACTGTGTATGTAAGATAAGTAGTAACAGTTTTCCGAAATACGAAACATTCAATAAGCAAATTGTTTTCTAATCAAGTTTTCTGAAACATAATGTTACGTCACAAAAAACGGAAGCTGACCTTACGAGAGTTCATGCTGATGACGGCCAGCAGTTTTCAATATTCATTCATAAACCAATATTCATTCATAAACCCTGGCGCAATAATGAGTGGTTCCCGGCTACAGTAAGTAAAGGAATCAAGTCTACTCTACCGTAACCAAAACATAGCTTTGTGCGAGGTCACAGCCAAAATCGCTCCTTCATGTCCCCCAATTACAATGACATTATTACAAACACGAGTTCGATTCCTCCGATCGATTTATGGCTTTGGTCACGTGAAACCAGACTTCTGTTTTTACTTTTAGTACACTCCGTTGATATCATCAACAGGCTACACGTTCTCAAAAGCAGCACACTGTATTGTCATGGTAAAACCGATACAGCATATCCATTGTCCATTAAAGCTTCCCTAATCAAGCACAAATGAGCTATAGCTACTAAGAGAAAGAAGAGACATAGCTATAGTATGACACGAGGAACCCATGCATGAGTACGTTTCCACACAAGCTCAACGCGCATTGGAACAGCAAGTCGGGAGAGCAAATTAACAGATTTTGAAGTACCACGCGAATAAAATTAGAACGAAATAAAGTCACGATGTAAGAAAACTGTCTCACAGGCCTAGCCAGAGCTAAGGTACTTATGGGTTTCTCCCTGTAGACGTTGCTCCCCATAACTGCACAGCATTACCAGGAGTCGATCTAAAGAGGAAGGCAACTTTTTTTTTATATAATAACACGGACAATAAAATAAACTAACGGGACCTATGGAAATTCCACATTTTAATAGTGTTTTTTACTATTTAAAATACACAAAACATAAAGGATGCTATTACAACTTCCCTCTGCTTGACTTAACTTGGCTCTAACGTAATCCACCCCATTTAATGTAACGCAAATTGCTTAACCCTAGCAAAACTCTGTCTAATCAACGTTCATCAAACCTAACCTAAATTATCTAAGTATGAAAGCTTGTTGTTGATTTCATCGCAAATTAATTAGGAATTTAAAAACAAAGACAATAGCTAAAATTGACAGATGAAGATAATTGAATAGAATAAACCTCCGTCTCCACAACTAAGGTGATCCAATAGAGGAACAAATAAAGGTATGGGACACATAGCATGTCGATAGAATTATCATTATTATAACTAATATTATTACATTGTGGGTTTTCCCATTGTATTAGATACAAAGACTATATAACAGCGAACCAATTTTGTATAATATATATATGCAGTAAGAAGTTAAGTCGAACTCAGATCAGTTCTATTAGAACAATCTTGGCCAGGTGTACCATATCTGGCAGGAAATAAGGCGCGAGCATCTTCAACTCCACACGGCTCGGCCAAACGAAATCACTCAGCCGAGCGGCGCAGGGAAGGAGCCGAAAAATGAAAAGAGAGGAAGACAGAAGAAAGAAATACCCATCCGGAGGCCACTTCCGTGGCTCCACAAGGAAGGCCCCTTCCATGGTCCCCTACACGGGAGTAGATAGGAGTCCCATGGGATGGGTCACTTACCACCATTCGGCGGCCCACCTCGCTGAACAGGACGGGAAATTTTAGAGAACCTAACTTTACAAAACTAACCTGGTCAGCAGAAACTGCGGCAAGCTGCAACATCTCCTGCAGAAAAGGCACTAAGGACCCTTGGGCATGTCGATAGAAACGGGTGACCTATGCAAAAAGATATTCCCACACAGGATCAACGCGCATGGGAACAGTAAGTCGGGAAAGAAGAGGAAGAACAGAATAAAGTTATACCAGTGACAGTATGAAATCGGAAAGACGCGGCAGTAGTACAAAATTTTACTAGTCCATCAGGGACATAATGTCTATATCGCGCCGAACTATTCCTGAGGTTTAATACAGGCTCGTGCGCCACTATAGGGCGCAAAGTAGCTACGTCTCGTTTCAAGTTATCAAAGATTTTTCTCTCGGCTTTTCTGCCGGTAGGACTCAGATTCTAATTGGTCAGTGCGCTACTGACAGGAAAAAGGCACAAGTTGTGCATCTTCAACCCCAGGGCACGGCTGAACGCTTTTGCTCAGCAACGCCGCGCAGGGGAAGGAAACGAAAAACAAGAAGTTAGAAGTCCAGTGGGAATAGGTCGGCCACCTACATCAACGGCCCACCTCCCAAAACAGAAGGGGAAGTATTGAGAGCCTACATACCTTTACAAAGCTAACCTCGTCAGCAGAACTGTGGCACGATGCAACATCCCCTGCGGAGAAGGCACTAGGGACTCTTAGGGTTGTGAGGCCCAAATATATTGTGGAAGGGAAAGGGCTCACCAGAAGTAACCTACAGGGTTCCCCTGGGTTCGGAGAACTCCATAATGCAGGACGGGCGAAGCTAAACTAACCTAACCCCCTGGCCTCTCCTATGCCCCCTGAGGGGAACTAAAAATTATATACTGTATTACGAAAACACTTCGGAGAGCTGCTTCATTACCAGTTTCGAAAATAAAAAGCCAGAAATAAAATCCTTAGCAAATTCCAAACTACCTACAAATAATTATATAGAGCACATGATTGGTCAAATCTATTCACTAACTTGAAGGGATAAGAACTATTGTTAGTATGAAGCGCGGTTTTTTGCTTGAAGATAAAATGCCATTATAAAGTTTGTAATTCATCACTGCTGGCAGTCTTTAAAACGCTACGTGTGTCCGTACATAGTTTTAGCATTGGCTGAACAAGAAGTGTATTCAATGGAAAGGATAAAGAAGTCCGATTTTGGCAAAGTTCTGCAACCTGGTCTAATTTTCACTTCAATCTTCATCAAAGCACAAGATAATTACAAAATCTGCAACTTGGCCTACTTTTTGCGAACTTTGCCTATTTCGTTAAGAGCGTGACCGAAACATACCAACATATAAATATAAATATGGTATCCTTGTATAATAAAATAGTTCGTGTATTTAGTTATTTCGTGTCCGCTTTGAAGGAAATAGGCGAAAAATAAGTCAAGTTGCAGATTTTGTAAATCGATGACCAGGTTGCAGAAGATGGTAACGGCTGATCCTTATCCCTCTATCTGAAGACACTTCTTGCTTGAAATAGTGCTTGAAAATCGGAACACTATGGATGTAGCTTCTGGAGTCCGATTTTATAACTTTTTCCTCTAAGATCATGACATATAAAGTCGGCAGATGGTCAACGAAGCGCTCTGGAGGGGATGATGTTTCACGGGCAGTAGACAACTATTTAGATTAGATAGGCGGCAGCAGACGAACCAATAGGCCCATTCCCAAAGAGACACCGGAACATACGCCCCGGCACTCTATTTCTTCTATCTTACTGTCTTTCGCTTCTTTTTCTTCTTCTACAGCAGTATTATTCCCATTCAAAGGAGGGTCGGTGAGCAGATCTTGCTATTCCATTACCATGTGCAGCTTCAGCTCCATACCAAGCATATCATCCCTCACACTGTCATTCTTTGATGGTGTGAATTTTGTTTCATAACCCAAATTTCAGCATTTCAAATAGTGAAGCAGATATTTAAGTTCGCAAGACCGTATATTGGCAACGGAGCGCTGACATGCATACAAGCTGGCTGGAGTTCCATTCAAGTTCATTACAGTGTTTTACTGAAGATTTATTTCTGCCTCTCACTATTGAAGACACACGCCTAATCAAGAAGGAAGATAGGGAACGTGTAAATACTACGGGACTACTACAGTCTCAAGATTGAAGAGGTTCTGCGAATGCATGGAGAGAGATGAATTGTCTATGCCATACAGTCAAGTAAGACTTGAAGCAGAAAGGTTACAGAAGTGAATGAAAGCTGCTGACAAGCGTGAGCGGGGAAAATGAAACGACAAGTCAGAGAAAACAAGCCCTAAGTCTGAAAGCACGACAAAGGATCAGTGAAGAAAATGAAGCAAGTCGGAGAAAAGAAGATTCCGCAACGGCCTACATTAATAAAAAATAGCATAGATTATTGCGTGAAAATTTTGACGCGCGGGTCCACTAGTATATGTATATAAACACATGACGGTGTTTGTTTATTATATTGTATTGATTTTAGAAGATGCTGAAAAATCGTCTGTAGAGAAAAACGGAACACTCAGCTACTGCAACCCCTTATGGATCAGTTCCAATATATCAAAATATAATCACTCATACTAGCAATTATATGTGAGGTGTGACATAATAACCCCTAATGTTAGGAACTGTCCTCTCCTATCTATTCCTAAGAACATTCTACCTTGTTAGTTTATCGGTACCTAGCACAGCGGTGTCGCCAGTGTGGGTCTTACCTCCTCTTCCTCAGCAGCGACCTGTAATTTCACCTGCTGTAACTCTTCGGCTGCTTCCCGTTCCTGAATTTTATGAGCACAACAGGAATGAGTGGTGCGGAAAACAAAAAAAAAAAACAACAGTGCAAGCACAACAGGAATGAGTGGTCTGAGCGCATCAGGAGTGAATGGTGTAAGCATAACAGGTATGAGTGGTGCAATCGCAAACGAAATGACTGGTGCAAGCGAAGAGCACTGAGTAGTGCAAACACC
>LQNS02000138.1:13903451-13925426 GCA_001587735.2 Parhyale hawaiensis
GCCAGTACCTCGAGGCTGTTCAGGACAAAATAGTCCCCGACTCATGGAACTGGCTCCTGAGGGGTGAGCTGAAACGGGAAACAGAAGGCACTATCCTGGCAGCTCAAGAGCAAGTCCTCAGAAACAGGTATATCCTGAAGAATATCGACAAGAGAGACGTCCCTAGTACCTGTAGAATTTGCAGGAGCTCGGACGAAACCATCAACCACGTTGTAAGCAAATGCGGAGTGCTCGCGCAAAAGGAGTACAAGCGCAGGCACGATAAAGTTGCCCGACACCTTCACTGGACCCTCCTGCGGATCCATAACTTCCTGGTCAGTGAGAGGTGGTACTAGCACGAACCCGCGCCCGTGGTTGAAAGCAAAGCCGTGCAGATCAACTGGGACAAAAGGAAGGAAACCGATCGTGTACTTCACGCCAACCGACCGGACATCGTCGTCAAAGACAAACAGGAGAAGTCGGTCAAACTCATCGACGTCTCAATCCCGTTCGACTCCAGAATCATCGACAAGGAAGCCGAGAAGGAGGAAAAGTACCGGGACCTTGCCATCGAGCTCCAGAGGCTGTGGCAGATGAAGGTCAACGTCGTTCCAGTGGTCATCGGAGCTCTGGGGGCCATGTCCACGAATCTCAAGACCGCCCTCGGAGACCTCAAGTGCGGCCATCTCCACCCAGGAACCCTCCAGAAGAGCACTCTACTCGGAACAGCGCACATCATTCGCAAGTGCTCTGACCCTTAGGTCGCGGGATGCGACCCGGCGCCAGAGCATAGAGCCAAACATTGCTCAACCGATCCAATTATTGGGTTGTGAAATCCCCTCGATAATAATAATATACCGAAGTTCGAAGTGCAATCCGAGCAAATAAGCATTTTTCGGATTAGCCTAATAGGGTAAAGTATGGAGTTCGTACAAATACCTCTGTAATCCGTACAAGGCGCTTCTCATTTTTCAGATTAAGGGGGTGATGAGCGAAAAACTTACGCGAGGTGCTGCACAGAAGGTACGAGCAATCTCTCTATAACTAATCTGTATTAGTGCCAAATGCAGAGGTTGTTTTCGGATTTGTAACTACCCCGGTAATCCGAGATCCCCGCTAATCCGTCACCCCCTTCCCCCGTGCTGTGCGACTTAGAGGGGTTTTACTGTATTTATATTTGATGAACTAACTTGATAATTTCAGATCCCAGATGGTACAAATAATAAAAATATAACGATGATTTACATTTTTTGCGTTCAGTACTTAGCCTGTATGAACAGTTTTCCTGGATGATAATTATTTATGAATTATAATTATGTACATATATGATAATTCAAGATTCCAAATGATACTAGTGGTAGAAAGTATCAATTTGAATGTGAAAAATACTTTTTCGTTTAATATGCGTGCATATTTTGGTAAATGAAGTTTTACAGAATGAATAGTCCTGCTTAATGCTAATTGCATCAGAGAGTCGGGATCGGGAGTTAAAAAGTGAAGCAAAAAGACCAGGAGTCAGAAAAACTGGAAGACCAGAAGTCGGAGTCGGACTGGATCCGTCCGACTCCGAAACCCTGACTACTACTGAAAAATTTTCTTTGCTGTTTTTCTTCTTGTGACCCTGCTTGCTGTTTTACGTTAGTACTATGTACAGTACTACACATTCTTTATTTCCTTCCCCTTTCAGAAAACGAGTAATTCTGTAGATACCTGTAGGCATTTTTAACTCGCATAACTAGTAGCTAATATAAAGATAATGGTGCTATTTGTTCCCAGGCAATGCATTTGATATACAAATGTTTGGAGGGCAATACATTACCCGTGGGTGGCTTACCTCCTGAGATGATATCGAGCGCCCGGAGAGCACATGCTGCTGGAGGCCCAGTGCCTGCTCCCCTGGCACCGCCTGCTGCCCAGCAGCAGCAGCAACAACAACAGCAGCAGGTGCCTCAGCAACAGGTCAGTTGATTTATTGCTATTTATGTGTACATTGCGTTTGCAATTTCCACCCACATGATAAGCTGCGGTTTGTGAGCCTGGCAGATGCCCTCTCTCCATGTACACTCATGTAGATAGTAAACCCACACTTTTTTATTGCAATACAAGTATATCACGTCATCAAAAATTAGGCCGAACTTTTGGCAATTTGCTCGCTTTAAAACTTTGGTAACTTTTAATAATTTTGGCCGTTTAGCCAATTTGCATCGGAGCATGGAAGGAAAAATGTATTTGTAAATAAATAAATAAATTTTATTTAATACACGTTGTGAATTATTATAGTTTTGATGCTTCATTTGAAAAGCGTCAGGCTACTTACAAGACATTTTACCGTAGATGACCTTGTTGGCGACTAGTGGGGCTGTCCTTTGACTAATGACGTACGTACCAAAGGAAGGCTAGCAATGATGTTCAGGAATCAGTTCTACCTCGTTGAAATGTTGCTGTGGCCTTGGCTGAGTATAGGGATGGATGACCTACTGCTCTGCCATTTTGTAGATAGTTGTCGACGTAATAGTGATGTGTCGTCAAGTGGCGTTTCATGTGTGCATCAATTTAATATAGCTAGTGACAGCTTCCCTTCATGGTGTATTGTGGCGCACACTTCCCCTGTTCAAATTATCAGTGAGCTTCCCTCTCTGGAAGGAGTGTATCATCTGTCCTCATTCACTACTTTTGTGGTTAGTCTGTTAAGTTAGGTAGGTTATTTATATTTCCTCTCCCGCTACGTGATGTGGCCTGCCGATGATGGAAGACTATCCTCACCGGACTCCTACTAGCACCAGCTCGGGCTAGTCTCTATTTCTTTTATCCTCTTCTTTCTCTATTTGTCTCTTAGGTGCTTAGCGCCTTGTTTCTCGCCTAGTACTACCGTGCTGGCTAATATTTGAGACCCAGTACTTCACGGAGTTACCTATCAAATCCAAACCTTGCGGTAGAAAACAGTAATGAGATAAATGTGCCTGAAAATCGGTAAACTGCTTTACTACTTCTAATGGGTAGATACTTCTAACTGACTCGGCGGCGTCGGGCACCACTCTAATCTTTGTATGCCGTTGCGAAGTAATTCTGGCAACATATGAATATGCTTGCAGTTAGAAATTTCATAATGCAAATAATTAATTTGTGCAGGTTGCTTCCGGACCGCCCAAAGCCCCGTGGGTAGTAAGTGCCGCCGACCGCACTCGCTACGATGTCATGTTCCAAAATGCTGACTTGGACAAAGATGGCTTTGTTAGTGGCCAGGAAATAAAAGGCATATTCCTTCAGAGTGGGCTGCCCCAGATGGTACTGGCTCATATTTGGTGAGTTTAGTCTATGTTAACATTTGCTGCCTCATTTCGTTTTGCGTTCAGGTGTACATTCGGGCGAGCCCCCTTTTTTTAGCATGGGTATCACTCACCTAAGGGTTGTCCCGAAGTGCTGTTTCTACAGAAAATGTGGCAGCTGTCCCCAATTCCTGCTGTTGAGGTTTGTTTGTTCAGTTACGTAGGTCCTTCGCACTGCCCATTCTGTTCCTTGAGCTGTGAGGGGCGCCGAATTGTCATAAGCAACTCATTCCATGGGAATCTTACCTGCTCCCCTGTGGTGGCCACAGACTGGACTCTCCGCACGGGTGTTTCTATCTTCTGTTTTCTTCTCTTTTCATTTTATGTATCCTTGCCTTTGTGTGGCGTGGCTGAGCGAACAGCCGTGCCGTGTGGGGTTGGAGATGCTCTGTGCCTGAGTTCCTGCCAGTAGTAGCGCGCTGGCCACTTGAAACGAACAGAAATCGTCTAAGTTCTCATTAAGCATTAGACCTTCCGGCAGGAAAAAGCCGATACAAAAGTCATTGCGAATTGGGCACGATGCGGCATAGTATTGCTGCGTTAGGAATCATTCTCCTGCTAATTTTTTTCCTTGGGTGCTTCTTATGCTTTTCTTTCATTATTGGTGCACTTGCTCTAGATCGGCTTTTGCTGTTTTTCGTCATCTTTCAGGTTTTTCCTAACGGCGAACCGAGGTGATTGTCCTTGGTATATTTGCAATAGGTGCAAGAATTTGTATCATTTTGGAAATAGCTACATTGAATTTATCTCACAACTTGAAGCTACAATGGATATTTTTGTTTTACTGACTTTGTAGTTAGCGAAATTTCTAAGTATGTCCTGTAGGTATTTATAAGGAAAGAAGGAAAACGACGAGCTACATGGCTTGGGTGTGTATCACTTGCAGGAACATCTGTGACATGAAACAAACGGGCAAATTGACGAGCGAGCAGTTTGCTCTGGCCATGTGGCTCATCCAGCAGAAGCTGGCGGGTCAGGACCCGCCGGCACAGCTCACCTCCGAGATGATCCCGCCTTCCATGCGTCCTGATGCCAACCAGCCCTCTAATGTAAGTGTTGCTGGTGCTGCCTTTGTTACGGTGGGTCCTTATATTAAGTACACTGCACACACCTACAAGCACCCTTTTTTCAGTCGGCACCTTGTGGTTATTCAATTTTTTTCTTGGTGCTGAGGTTAGTTAGTTAATTGATTTTGAAACTCGAGAGGAGTACAATTCGCTACTGTGTTACTTACTGATAATGTGTATTTAAACTCGAAACATTTCTAAAGGCTGAAATGGAATCGCACTGCCTAACGAACTGAATTATTATCAAAGAAATTGAATGCAAGCCTCTGGATAGCTCACCTATAATTGACTATACCCTGCTGTGCCCTGGGAGGCACAGACTCACCGTAGACAGCCTGCAGCCAAAATTGTTCATATAACTTTATTCTAACAGATGCAAGCTTTTCTCTTCTGTTTACTTATGATCCCTCGGTTTTTCTTCTTGCTGTTCTATAGCCCTGCCACAATATATTCGGGCATCACGCACCCAAGGGTCCCGAGTGCCTTTATGCAGATGTTGCAGCTTGCCGCAGTTCCTGCTGACGAGGTTAGTTTTGTAAAGTTAGGTAGGTTCTCTACTTTCCTCTTTCTGTTCCGTGAGGTGGACTGTCGATCGAGATAGCCGACCTGGTATGCGGGACATCTAAAGTTTCTCTCGTGTGGAAGGACACAGAAGGGGCCGACCACTTGGGTGTCTCCTACTATACTTTGCGCCTTGTTTCCCTGCCCGGAGTAGCACACGTGGCCACCACGCCTACCCAATATGCGGTATTTGAATACTGCACAAGTAGTTTCTCTGTTGAAACGCCTGAGTTGCGGCTACGAAGGTTAAACAAAGTACCTATATAATAATCTTGGTATTGTAGTATGATAGACAAATCATAGATTGGTTGTCCCCACTTTACTTCTTTCCCGATTTCATACTCAACTTGCTCATGCTTTATTCTGTCCGTTCTCTTCTTTCCCGCCTTACTGTTCCCATGCGCGTTGATCCTGTGAGGGAACACCTTCGTGCATGGGTTCCTCGTTTCTCTTGACGTACTATATGTCCCTTGTTCTTTCCTCTGTGATATCGTTCTGCTCGGAAACGGATTCTTAAACTTCCTAACTATAACTAACTAGATTAGTTGCCAGTGGGCCTTTGCCTCATGCACTTGTGATAACCTGTGTCCAATAGGCTACAGTCGACCCCTCGCATCAGCGGGGGATAGGTTCCACACACCTCCGCGGATGTGGAAAACGCGCGAATAATTAACGCTACTCTAAAAATGACCTAAGCGCTTTCCTACCCTTCTCAAGCACCCAATTGCCTTTTAATGATATCTTTTGTCATGTTGATATTTCCCTATATTTTGTGAGAGTGAGTCCAAAGCTGGTTGGCTCGTGTCGTCCCGGCTTAGCCAATCGGTGGGCATGTGCATACCTTACTCACGTTGTGACTGTATGAGTAAACTAGATTTCTTGTAACATAATACTTAATATTTTCAGTGGATAGTTGCATCCGCAGACAGTTGGGCCCTGACTGTATACACCATATTGGTTATGCTTTGTTGTTATCAAGTGACGAAGGTCATGATGAGTTAGTTTATTCTGACACTTACTGGGTGGACCAGTTACGGCCAGTTCCTTGTAGCTCTCTTGTCAAGTGCGCTGTAATCTGGCCGTGTCCAGATGGCGTCTTATTGGTCACGTAACTTGGTTAGTTCACTTGGCAATAGAGATTCGCCCTATCTTAAAAACTATAGTTTTCTTACTTTTTCTCTGTTACGAGAGATGGATTGGTGAACCCCAGAAAAGTGTCTGTACATTTCATAGCAAAGGCTACGGTAAATGATATTGTTAATCTTATATTACTAGGTGTTAATGTTCATCTAGATTGTCTTGAGTTTTTCTATTTTCAGGGTCTGCTGCACTATTCTTATTTTTATATCTTGATAGCCTACAATTGGAAATTATTCCACATGTAGAAAAGCATATTTATTATTATCACCACATTTAGATCACACGTGTTTTCACTAATTATCTGTATCCCGAATATGAACAATATCAAATCTCCAATTATGTAGTAGCTACCTGTATACTGGAAATATACACCAGTTGGTTTTCTTTCTCCGTGTTGAGTTAATTGTTTTACTTACGATGCTACGGTACTTGATTCTGTCCCTCTTCTTTCTCGACTTGCTGTTCCCATGCGCGTTGTTCCTGTGTGGGAACACCTTCGTGAATCGGTTCCCCGTTTCTATCGACATGCTATACTATATATTCCTTAACTATTTCTTCCTCTGTTATATCACCTTAGCTGTGGAGACGGAAGCTTAAACTATACAGTACTGTAATCTTTATGTATTTATTTTATTTTGTAACCTCACCTCACACTCTTGTCGTACTTCAACTGATGATGTTTGCTCTATTGTTCTTCTTGTCTCCTCACCTGCTATTCTCTTGCGTCGAACTTACCTCTTGTTTGGGTTTGCCGTGTTTCGTCACACACACATGTCCCTTGCCTTTTCTTTTTTTAAAACAGCGCGTTGTGTCGAGCGAGGCGTACACTACCGTAACGTAAAATCTTACTTAATCTCTACTCCTAGTCTCCTAATACCTTAGACTCGCATATGCGACCTTTTCTCAAGTTTTGTGCTTTACTGCCGTGAGTGACGTTACGACCAATCAGAGGAAGCAATCTAACTCGTAGTTGGGAACCTGCCGATGTGCGATTGGCGGTAGCGTCACTCGCGGCTCTGATTTGGTCACGTGAGGTAATACACGGTAGCTATTGTATTCACATGAACTATATTCTCTCTCACCCGAAATTTCGGTATTGCATCTCGTCGCAATTTATAGCTTGAAATTTGCGATTATTGTGCTCTGAATTCTTTACTTGCTATCGTTTTTGAAACTATTCTGCTGCGTTTTTGAAACAATTATTCTGCGTTTTTGAAACAATTATTCTGCGTTTTTGAAACAATTATTCTGTGTTTTATGTTTTCATTGTACCTGTGACCAATTTATATCCATTTCACATAATTTGTATTTCTTTCTAATTTATCTCTTTATTACGGTAGCTAGGTGTTATTTGCTGAGGTGTTCTTCTTGAGTAATTATGGCGTTCTTCTTGCACTATATTCTTGTCACTTTTGACAATGTACGTTCTCGTCGAATAATTTACACATTTTTCTTATTATTGACTACCTCCTACACATTAACCAGCATTTTCCTTCTTTTTTAACGTTATCTCTCTTTGCTCTTGTTTTTGCCACTGTCCTAAAGGTGGATCTCTTAGGCGGACTCACGTCCACGAAGGTAACAATAAGTTGCAGTCGTTCTGCTCATAGCTCCCGTGTTTCCTCTTGGCTAGTGCAACGACGAGTCTCTCCCTCCCTTCTTCGTACATAATGGAGGGCGAAATAATTGTCATCCAGTGACGTTTCGGGACACTGGCTGTGCTTCTTATATTTTTCTTGCTCGGCAATTCATTTCTTCCATGTGGGGCATTGATACAACAATGTGTCCATTAATACGAGACAATGCAAATCAAAAAATAGTTGATTAACTCCTTGCCAGTGTCCCATTTTCATATCTTGTTGTTTACATTTACGTTAGAAGTAACTTGTTTCCATCATAGTTTGTGATACAGAGTCTTTATTTAATGTGTGCTTCACTTCTAGACGACATTCGTCACAACAGAACCAGTCGTTGTTTATGGGCCCAGAGGGAATTCGGAGTACTGTCATTGCCTTTCCTTAGTACAGACCTGAAGCTCAACTTCGCTGCAGCACGGATTTGCTCTTCTTTTTTTTTATTGCTGCGACATCTATTTATTTTTGTGCCAATACAAAGGCTAATATCTATCAACCCATAAATGTTCTGCACAACCCTTTCGTGGGCCGTTCTGCTGTGAGAAAATTAAATCAGAGATTGACCAACCCGTAATATCTGTTCAACGTACCATAAGTGTAATGCCTTCAAATAAGTTGTTGTATGTGCAGTTCTAAGTACCTACAAGTTTTTGGTGCAGCTCTTGCTGGCCATCGTGGTGTTAACAATGCACATTTAACCGACTACGGTACTGTATTATCCAAGGTGCCAACCTCCCTCCTGTCAGATGAGGGCAGGCTAGTTTCAGATGCTTCCTGCCCATTAACGAATTTATATAAAAAGTTTTGATTCTCTAAAGCCTATATTGTTGGGCCATTTATATATATCATTTACTATCAATATATCAGACCACGAACAAGTGCAGGTTTCATTTGCTTTGTCATAACCATTCAAATCCATGAGCTGCTGGTTTCATTAGACTCGTTCTGTGCTGCTGGTTTAGCATCAGATCTGTATTAGTGGAGGTGATAGTTCTGCACCGTAGTGGTGTTAACTGCTGCACCTGCACCGCTGCTCGCCTTTCGGCTGCACCACGTTAGTATGTAGTGCTCTGTGTGCCTGTGGTCTTCATGCTTTGTCTGCTGCACGTGCTGCAGGACTCTGGGGAACTGTGCAACTTACATTCACTGTTGCATTGTTGACAGTATTTAATGACTAGAGTTATAAAATGCTTAGCGCTAACTTTCCAGCTATTCTCAATAAGCGGGAATTGTTCTGCTCTGCTATGAGGAGGGGTTTGGTGCAAGAACCCCCCGCACGAGTGTTCGCTTTCTTCTGTCTTCTTCTCTTTTCGTTTTTCGTCTCCTTCTCTGCGCCGCACGGCTGAGCGATTTCGTTCGACCGAGTTGGAGATGCTCACGCCTTATTTCCTGCCAGACATGGTGTACCTGGCCAAGATTGTTCTAATAGAACTCATTTGAGTTAGACTCAACTTCTAAACTATATCATACAAAGTTGGATCGCTGTTATATAGTCTTTGTATTTAATACGGCGGGAAAACCCACAATTTAGTAATAATAATGATAATAATTTGGTGCAAAACTTGGCACGGGAAAATTGTGTTCGATAGCCTTGCTGTATAAAGGTTGTATACTCCCTTTAGAGTACCAGTTAGTTTTGTCTCGTGTATTTATACGTGGTACATCCTTTTGGCTTAAGTAGATAATTAGTTACTGGAGGAGCTTCGATAAATGCATTTTACAAGTGTCAGAATTTTCTAAATTTTTGCGTATTTTGTCTTCGGCATTCAGATTAGAGAATGTTCTTAAATATGCTTTACTAATGTGATGACGCATGGTCAGCACGACAGATGCACAGTGTCACATTGTTTGGCGTTATGACACCTCCAGATCTCGACAAGTGCTTGGATATATTCTTCAAGCTTAGGATTTGAAGCAGCTATGACCATTACTCTGAGTGGCAGATCTTGGTAGTGGTCTGAACTTTCATATTCCCATCTCTTTGTGAGCTCTCAGCTATGCTTGATGGCTTAGTAAAAGCCTAGACGCCAAACCAGTGTTAGAACTGCTCTGATTGTCGTGATCCCACCTGGAAATCATTACTTCTACCGGCTTGAGTCAGATACCGAGTGATTGGACCGCACTCCTGGGCATATTTTGTTGTCTGTGTGCGTCAGACGTCATTGGCATGCATGTTTGGCCAACCATTTATCTCTCAGCACCCATCTATATTCTCGTGTCATGTTAGGGCATATCTTTTTACTGCCAGATGCATCTTAACATGAACCTCCATCCCCTCTGTGAGCCACCCATATGCTCTCTACTTATCCTCGAAGTGAACACCTTCACAACAAGGTGATAACGAGAGCGGCTGCTATTACGGAGTCCAGGGAGACGGCTGTAGCCGCGACTTTTTTCGTCAATGTGTGAAGTGTTAGTTTGTAAGAGATATCAGTTGGCAGTAAGAATGAACCTGCGACATATATGTTCGCCCACGAGCAAAGATCTGGCTACACTGAAAGAAATCCGGTTATATACCTAGATTAGGTTAGACAGTTGGCAGTAAATGGATGAACAGGCCCATTCCCAAAGAGGAGCCGGAACTGACGCTCTGGCCCTCTGAGCTATTGCCGTTCTGTCAGATAGTTGATTTATTGTACTGTCGTTGAATATCTGAAGGCCTCAATCTATTCATAAGAACTAACCAACTCTATCACACGAATCAAATGACACTTTTCCCATCTCCTAACTCTATAATGCTTTACCTATTTCTTGAATACTAACGCAGTTATTGGCGAATGAATAGATCGCTGTTATATCGTCCTGGTATCGAAAACCCTGAAGATAATAATATTAACGTCAGATAGTGCAAATAGCTGAGGCCGAAGAGAAAGTGAAATAATATAAAAAGAACTGTGCCACGCCTAAGACGTGACTGCATGCGCGATAACGAGTAGTTGCAGCGGACTATCGGTAGACGTTTGTTTAGTAGCGCTGTAGCAAAGAGATTAATGTAGTACTTGGAATGAGTATGCCTTACCTGAGCAACTATAGTTCCAGAATACTTGCAAAATTGCTTGTGCGTCCTCCACAATCGTGTATCACAGTCTGCTTCTGTGGGAGAGTGCTGTGTGCTTTGGTTTTATTGTGCTGGGAGTCATCACGGGCTCTGTTAACCCTTTATTGTCCTCATTTAGCCCTAGTTGTAGAGGTACAGCACTATTTCGAATGTGGTTCAATGGTTCTTCTGGGTGGTAAAAGGTTAGTCCTATTCCTACCAGGCTGTGTGCGTTTGCTACAAGGGTTCTTTTACATATTGCTTTCCTACAGGGAAGGAAAGCTTGTTACTAGCTTGCCATAGCCTGGTACGGATCAGATCCAGCTTTCGTGTTGGGAGCCGGCAGCTACTCTAGATTGCTCTGTCTCTTGGTGCTTTATCGTCTTCCTTTGAGCTACAACACTTCGCTTAGCTCTGCGCAGGTGTTCTTCGCACGTTCATGTCCTCTCTTACCCTCTTATGGTGCTTATCGAACCACATTTCATTTGGAACAAGACTACTGCAGTTGAAATATACTTTCTTGACAGTTTAGGTGAAGTGAAGGTAAAGATTTGTTTAATGGTTCCCCTGAATTTAAGGGGTCGACCTATAGTTTTGCATAGAAAATGGTAAGAAAAGAGACATAGGCATATTTGTTTTTTTGGTAATAATGTAGTAAAGTTATAGCCTTAGAAAATTAGAAAGACACAGTACGGTATAACCGGTACTGCGTGCTGATGCCGTCGGCCATGTTTATTTCGCACAACAATAGCTGATAGTGAACCAGAACTTGCTGCACCTAACTTAACCTAATATACAAAATGTTTAGCCTTCACTAAAGTATTATTAAACTAAATGTCTCTACATAATAACGATAAAAGAACGAACACATCCGAGACAGTGCGTTGGTTGCGCCGTAGCGGCTGTACACCGTGTTGACGTTGCTGTGCTGCGTCTGACGTGTCATAACTAATTTGCAAAGAATTAGCTGACTCAGTTCTAAACTTCTAACCAAAGGGAAAAAAATCGTGGTTGGAGCTTTCCAATGATAAATCCACGAAATTTATGTCTAATTATGCTTGCTTGCTAATGTTAGCGCCTTTGCGGCACAGGCCAGGTTCTGCTGTTCACGTCTCAGCTGCAACCGGCAAACATCTTACGGACGAACAGTGCGCGACCTGCCAGTGCCTGGCACTGAAAGAACGTAAATAATGGTGAAGAATTTAGGCAATTTCATCAATGATATAAGTTTCCCAAAGAAGCAAATGCGTGTGTTTTATTTTTTCCTTGCGGTTTCCTATAAAGGAAAACTATTTAAACAATTCAATACGGTCATGGATGTCTTTTGTCGTGTGAAATAAGCATTGCCGGCCCCAACCCGTGGTACCTGTCATTGTCTGTGGATTTCTAATTTTTTCTGCTACAATATGACATTTCCCTACGAAACAAATGTCTCTCTCTTTTCATATCATTTTCCATCCCACATTGTATGCCAGAGCTCTAAATTCAGAGGAACCATACCACGAATCGTAACCGAGCTGAATCCTAAACAATCAAATTATTGATTCCTGGCTGGCAGAAAAGATGTTTCAGAAAGAGTGATAAATTAGGTAGCTCTGATGATCATGACAGCTATTGCTTCATGTATGCTATTTTGCTGTAAAGCCAGACGACTGAAAAATATTGATCAGCTGTACTTGATAGCAGTGTTGCGGAGTCGGATGCTTCAAGGTCCGACTCCGATTCCTGGCCCTCTAGAATTTCCGACTCTGGGTCCTCAAGAATTTCTGACTCCAACTTCTTGATCCAACTAGCATTTAGCTAATGTAAACTTTAAACATGTCCAAATAATTTTTTACCAATATATACACGCATTTTAAACTAAAGATACCAAGTAGTTTTGTACATTTACGATGATATTTTGCATCATTAGCACCAATTTGGACAATAAATTTTCATATATTTATAATTCAATTATAATTACCGTGCAGAAAACCTGTATATAAGCGAGCTTGGGTCAAATTGCCTTTTTTTCTCATGTCTTTTTTGTTTTGAGAAGATTTAAGTTTTGATTATTGCGTATAATATCACAGAAATTAGGCTAGGCTATAAAATTGTATCAAGTAATTGGCGGCATGAGTGCGTTGACCTTGAACAATCTAGGTAGCTACTCCGTTGTCGATGGCAAACACAGATTAAGCCAAAAACAGAATATATCCATATTTACAATATATTTTATTATTTTTTAAAATGTTGAGACTGAAAATTCTGAATTGATGTTTGTTGGAATTTTGCAGTTGAAAGACGCCTCAATGTTTCGAAAACGAAGTGTCCAATCGAAAAATTACCGTGAATGAAATGTGTTTGGAATTTATTTTTACACATGCCATGCAAATTTCAGAAAAATGGAACACTTCTAGTTTACGGTATATTCACTAATTATATATGTGTGGGTGTGGGCTATTTTTTTTTTATTTTTTTTTTTACATTACGCAAGTGTAAAACTCCAGTAAAAGGAATTGAACCTTACCTTGCCTAACCCAACATTGCTTGACCTAACCTAACCTTACCAGGCCTAAACTAAACTTGAGCGATAGTTTTGAAATTTGCAAAGCATTTGTAAAATGGAATTTTAAACACTTTTTATTCGTGGTGATTTTTCGATTGGACACTTCGTTTTCGAAATGTCGAGGTAAACCTAACATAACTGAACCTAACCTCACCGAAACTGAACAGATTGCTCTGAAATTTTCATGGCATAAGTAAAATGGAATTCTAAACACTTTTTACTCCTAATTTTTCGATTAGCCACTTTATTTTCAAAATATTGAGGCATCTTTAAACTGCAAAAATGCCATTTTTTTAATGGGATTCCGGAGTCGGAGTTGGGCTAAAACTACCCACTTCGACTCCCAGAGCAAGTGGGATTCCGACTCGCCTTCAAATCTTCCAACTCCGCAACCCTGCTAGCTAGAGCCGCTACCGTACTAAGAGCACTTATTCATTTAAGATATTCAGGTACTTCCCACGTGTGAGCGGGCGGGACTGTGCAGTCAAGCAATAGGAAGTGTAGGAATTTTGCCTTCAGAATTAGGCTCTCAGCTATGCTAGCTATGTGTCTTTATTATTTTATGATCTGGATCTTGATATTACTTACGTGAAAAAATCTTTCTCTTATTAACTTGTGGTCAAATCTTGGCGATATTATTGCCTACGTATTTTTGTTGTGCTTAGCTATTGAGATTTCACTGTTTCGAAATTCTAGTTTTTATTCTAATAACATAGTTTGTTGTATTGGAATTGGCTTCTCAGCTGTCTTTTTATGTTTTTATTTAGCCTCATATTCCATTCTTCGTTATCTTGTAGCAAAAATTTGTTGAAATTTAAATAATCTGTCAGTTTCCTTTTGTTCACTTGCAACTGAAGTTAATTTGTTTTTCTGTAAAACTTAATTTTAAGTGAAATGTTGCATTGCCGTTTTAGTCTTTCTAAAATCATTGATTTCATTTAAAGTTCTTTAATGTAAAAGCTTAAAACTTCTCTTTTGTTTCTTCTTTAAGTAAGGTTGCAAAACTTTCTTTCTCATTAGTTTTCTTCTTTTGAGCTGCCAGTAACTTTTTTATAATCTACTTACCGTAAGCTTTTTGTTTGGCTATTTTGTCTCTATCCCTACTGCTGCATTTTCGCTTGGATGGTGCGTAACATCGCAACTGATAGAATAGTTATCGTTTCTCTGGCCTCTCCCGACACTATTGTGTTCCAGCGTAGCCTATCCGTGCATCATTTCAATGCAGTGTCATTAATAAGCCCGTATTCATGGCTGCCCTGTTTGTCTAGTTGTTCGGTTTACAGATGTTTCCCCGCCGAATAAATTTGAGTGAGCTAATGTAGAATTGTGCACATAGCAACCCGATTTCTGTGCTTCTGAAGAAATGGGTTTTAGAAATTGAAATGTGAACATAACCAGTACTTGTATTTCAATAACATTTTATTGATATGGTATCCAAGCTATGAATGATGATAGTGTTTGGTATTGTAATGGATACTGTGTAGGAGATACCGTAATTAAAGTACCGTTTCAGTGAACCACCAACGGTAGATGATGAGCAAACGAGGTCTGTCAAGTTTTCCTTGCGAAAGACAGGCGTATTGCTATTGAGTTTTCTCCCCTCGTGCAATAAACATTACACCATTGAATTGAGCGTTGCTTGTTGGTACATTTCCCCATGAATCATACACCATTAAATGATGGTCGGAAATGGCACTCACATCAGCAGAGATGATTACTGGGAAATAGAAACTTTTGGTAGGCTTCACACATCTGCTCGCCATCGCTTAGTTCTTTTAGGAAACACCTTGATTATTCATTTAACTCTGTGGCTGGTCTATGCTGCTAACTGTGAGACGCAATATACCTACTGGTGATTCATTAGCAAGCATTTGACTAGTGTCTTGAGTCTGTGCTTCTATAATATTTTAGAATTTCACTATCAAGTAGCTATAGTATTTAACTATTGTTTGAACGTGTATCTAGAGAAGTATGTGCTGCGCCTTTATTTTATCATTGGTCGAGTGTATGTGTTCCAAGTGCCCATTAGAACTGGCTTTCCTTAACATCGCGTTTGTGCTTGCAAAATTGATCCATTTGAGCTGTATTTTTGCTTCGATGTAGATACATACGGGTTTATACACGCTGATTTCCAGGGTATTTAATTTGGAATATGTTCTCAGTAATTTCTACTTGCAGGTTGTCCCAGCCAAACCTCAGTACAGCAACCCTGAGCTGCAAGCCGTTGCAGATGAAATTGATGAGGTTAACTCGGAAAAACTGAAGCTTGAAGGTGAAATTCAACAGAAGGAAGCTACTATCAGACTCAAAAACAATGAGATAAAGAATTTGCAGGTGTGTGAGCGTGTTTTCTTCCTTTGCCGTGTGAAATGCTTTGACATTTTGTTTGACTTCCTAGCATATACTGTTATCCATGGCTATGGCATTAGCTACATATCTTTATAATAGCTAGCACCCTGTTATATTACATTCCTGGATACAAATCTACAACCACCGTGAGCAAGATCAAAACTCTTCTTTCATCCGCATGTGTTGTGTGCCTTGGCTCTCCGTTTTTTGTTACCTTACCGACTTAATAATTAATGCTTGATGTCTTGTCTTGAAAACACAGCTGTGTCTAGCACGCTGCAGAGTACAGTATGACATGTTTGGGGTGCTAGCCTCCTAGGAGCCGTCGTCAGATACTGGCTGAACTTGGCCTTACTCCATCCGATTTCGCAACTCTTGTGTCTTGAGAAGCTTTTAACTAACATAATAACTTGCAAATGATTGCGTGCCTTCTTATGGTTGCTGCATATTTTATGGGTAACGACGCTTAAAGCAAGATTATAATATTACACTAATTATGTGCTTTTGTCCACTGCAGGGTGAAC
The DNA here is from genome assembly GCA_001587735.2 of Parhyale hawaiensis. Lineage (NCBI taxonomy): Eukaryota > Metazoa > Arthropoda > Malacostraca > Amphipoda > Hyalidae > Parhyale > Parhyale hawaiensis. Next base: position 13,919,617 of record LQNS02000138.1, read on the forward strand.
TGGATACGCTTAATGCCACCTTCAAGCAACTCGAACATCAGAAGGAGGTTGCCCAGAAGCGACTAGATGACCTTGCTGCCCAGGTTTGTATATTCCTGTGATTATGTCGCTTGGTTGGCGCCTAGCTTACTTCTCTTAGCTTATGAATTATCTATTGGATGAGCATAGTCGTTTGTCTGTTTATGCATAGTTTGTAGATCATCGTCAGCAGCTCTTCTTGAAATTAACCCGCGTGAACAGCAGAAAAATAATTTGTAGATTGGATGATGAAAAAATGAAGCCAGTGGGACATCTTAGTACGTACTTCTGGATGTACCGTAGTTTGTAGCTAATAGAAGAGCAAATAGTGAGAGGGATTTTGAGTCTAGAAGAATAAAGTGGGCACAAGTCTCCGTCAGAACTAGGTAAGTTAGTGCTAGTTATATCACATGGTAGAGCTACAGGAGGTAATTCCTGTGCTAAGAAGAAACTTACCCGCTCAGCAGCCAATATATAATATGTAAGCCAACCAATAGAAGCCCTCCATTTGCGCTGCGCTCTTGGTGTTGTTGTAGCGGCCGCTTTGACTAGCTGTACTCTGCAGTCTTGCGATTACATGATCAGTCTATGCGTGCTGTTGGTTCTTGATGTGATGCCGTCTTTGCTAGAAGGGCTGGCACCCAGTTGCAATGACTGGTTTGATATTACTGTACGTACGGCACTTCCTTTAGCTCTACCATATTTAAAAGCTTCTTTAGCACTGTACACCCACGACACTTCGCTCCTCCAACTTTGCCTAGTCATCTCTTAGCATAGCTTTTATTGTTAATTTTTATCGCTTGCACATTTGACCTGCTCCTGTTGTAAATTGTTTCTTTATTACAGTGGCTAGCTTCATTTGTAAGTGGTAGCTGCAGTTCTTTAGTAGAACTTTAGCCTTGTTACTGGCAGCTCTTGCCTTGTTGATACCTACATGCAATGCTAGGGTCTGTTACCTAGCATTTACTTAGTTGTTTCTGTTTATATACCTACATGTCATACGTTATTTATTGTATTATATTGATATTTTTGTCAGTATCATTCCTGTTCATTTTTTGGCCATTATGTCTTCACTCATTTCGTCCTGCCATTTATTTTTGTCTCTATAGGTGTTGAATTCTACTTTGCCACTCGCTTTCATTCTTTGTACCTGATGGTTCATATGATATCTTGGCTTGTTGCTGATGTCTGTTCTATTTTGCTTCACCATTACTCTCTTATGCCACCGTCACATAGAAGCTTTTAACTAGAGGATCAAATGTAACTACCCCACCACATTTCTCGTCGTTCCCCACCCTGTAATTTACATAGAATTTGATGTTTGTTTTTACAACGTATCTTTCCCCGGACCTACGTTTTGTTCTGCAACAGGAGAAGAATGAAGTAAAAATTCATTAATTTCATCTGGATGCTGTGGCTATATTGCGCTCTGCTAGTGCTTTTACGCAAGCCATATTCTTCAGCTTGTGATTTTGACCCCGCAAGCGCCTTCTCATATCTTGTATTCCTCAATGTGTATTGTGTGCAAGAATAAATTTCGAAAGAGACTCGCTAAGCCACGTAAGGGTGAAGTCTACTTGGGCCGCACTACTGCTGGGGAATCCACATTCACTGGTTCGTGCCGCAGATCTAGGCCAGCTGTCCCCTGAGGATTATATGGCTGTAGTGGGTCACAGGTGGTCTAAAGCCATGTCGTCAGCGACGGAAGGCGCTGCGTGACAAACCTGCACTCTCCACTTTTCCCCATTTCTTGCTAGGGTCAGTACCCCCGCAACAGCTCGCAGACCCGTTGCTATCCCAGCACGTCAAGCGCCACAGAAAACTTGACTGCTTTGACTCACGGCGGGTATGAACTGGTGACCTCCTACGTCACTATCAGCACTCCAAGCCTGCAGCTGCTACGGCTTGCGTGTGACGTGTGTCAAGTTGTGGGGATCACTCATCACCAGTCTGACCGCTTTTTTACTTGAATGCATTACAACACTTTACCTCGTGTTCTAGCTTCTTTGGTTGCCTCTGGTCTATCCCCTCCCGTCCCAACACCTGCTGTGTATGTAGAGTGAGGTTCAGCACCCGTGCTTTGTTCGTTACCCGTCGTACTCCAGAGGGGTTTCGTGTACACTTTCGTTCCACAGCCTATTCTATAGTAGCTTCCTTTGTATTCTGTGTAGAGCACTACTCATTATTGTTGTGTTTGCACCACTCATTCCTGGTGTGCTCACACCTGGCATTTCTGGTAAGCTCACACCAGGCATTTTTAGTGTGCTCAGACCAAGAATTTCTGGTGTGCTCACATCAGGCATTTCTGGTGTGCTCACACCAGGCATTTCTGGTGTGCTCACACCAGGCATTTCTGGTGTGCTCACACCAGCCATTTCTGGTGTTTGCACTACTCAGTGCTCTTCGCTTGCACCAGTCATTTCGTTTGCGATTGCACCACTCATACCTGTTATGCTTACACCATTCACTCCTGATGCGCTCAGACCACTCATTCCTGTTGTGCTTGCACTGTTGTTTTTTTTTTGTTTTCCGCACCACTCATTCCTGTTGTGCTCGTAAAATTCAGGAACGGGAAGCAGCCGAAGAGTTACAGCAGGTGAAATTACAGGTCGCTGCTGAGGAAGAGGAGGTAAGACCCACACTGACGACACCGCTGTGCTAGGTACCGATAAACTAACAAGGTAGAATGTTCCTAGGAATAGATAGGAGAGGACAGTTCCCAACATTAGGGGTTATTATGTCGCACCTCATATATAATTGCTAGTTTGAGTGATTATATTTTGATTTATTGGAACTGATCCATAAGGGGTTGCAGTAGCTAAGTGTTCCGTTTTTCTCTACAGACGATTTTTCAGAATCTTCTAAAATCAATACAATACAATAAACAAACACCGTCATGTGTTTATATATATATCTATATAGCTATATATATATATATATATACTAGTGGACCCGCGCTTCAAAATTTTCACGCAATAATCTATGCTATTTTTTATTAATATAGGCCGTTGCGGAATCTTTTCTCTGACTTGCTTCATTTTCTTCACGGATCCTTTGTCGTGGGGCTTGTTTTCTCTGACTTGTCGTTTCCTCATTTTCCCGCTCACGCGTATCAGCAGCTTTCATTCACTTCTGTAACCTTCCCATGGGACTCCTATCTACTCCCGTGTGGGGGACCATGGAAGGGGCCTTCCTTGTGGGGCCACGGAAGGGGCCTCCGCATGGGTATTTCATTGTTCTGTCTTCCTCTCTTTTCATTTTTTGGCTCCTTCCCTGCGCCGCTCGGCTGAGTGATTTCGTTTGGCCGAGCCGTGTGGAGTTGAAGATGCTGGCGCCTTATTTTCTGCCAGATATGGTGCACCTGGCCAAGATTGTTCTAATAGAACTCATCTGAGTTCGATTCAACTTCTTTACTATATTATACAAATTTGGTTCGCTGTTATATAGCGTTTGTATCTAATACAATGGGAAAACCCACTATATAATAATTATAATAATAATGATTCTATCGACATGCTATATGTCCCATACCTTTATTTGTTCCTGTATTGGATCACCTAAGTTGTGGAGACGGAGGCTTAATCTATTCAATTATCTTAATCTGTCAATTTTAGCTATTGTCTTTGTTTTTAAATTCCTAATTAATTTGCGATGAAATCAACAAAATAGCTTTCATACCTAGATAATTTATGTTAGGGTTGATGAACTTTGATTAGACAGTTTTGCTAGGGTTAAGCGATTTGCGATACCTTAAATGGCGTGGATTACGTTAGAGCAAAGTTAGGTCAAGCAGAGGGAAGTTGTAATAGCATCCTTTATGTTTTGTGTATTTTAAATAGTAAAAACACTATTCAACTGTGGAATTCCCATAGATCCCGCTAGTTGATTTTATTGTCCATGTTATTATATAAAAAAAGTTGCCTTCCGTTTTAGATCGACTCCTGGTAATGCTGTGGAGTTATGGGGAGCAACGCCTACAGAGAGAAACCCATAAGTTACCTTAGCTCTGGCTAGGCCTGCGGGACAGTTTTCTTACATCGTGACTTTATTTCGTTCTAATTTTATTCGCGTGGTACTTCATATCTCTGTTAATTTGGTCTCCCGACTTGCTGTTCCAATGCGCGTTGAGCTTGTGTGAAAAACTGAAAACGTACTCATTCATGGGTTCCTCGTGTCATACTATACCTTTGTCTCTTCCTGCTCTTAGTATTGCTCATTTGGTCTTGATTAGGGAAGCTTGAACGTGCTTATATAATAATAAACAATGGATATGTTGTAGGTATCGGTTTTTCCGTGACAATACAGTGTGCTACTTTTGAGAACGTGTAGCCTGTTGATGATTTCAAGGGAGTGTGCTAAAAGTAAAAATTGAAGTCTAGTTTCACGTGACCAAAGCTATGAATTGATCGGAGGAATCGAACTCGTGTTTGTAATAATGTGATGGTAATTGGGGGACATGAAGCAGCGATTTTGGCTGTGACCTCGCACAAAGCCATGTTTTGGTTACGGAATAGTACACTTGATTCCTTTAGGTACTGACTTTAGCCCTGAACCACTCATTATTGCGCCAGGGTTTATGAATGAATATTGAAAACTGCTGGCCGTCATCAGCATGAACTCTCGTAAGGTCAGCTTCCGTTTTTTGTGACGTAACATTATGTTTCAGTAAACTTGATTAGAAAACAATTTGGTTATTGAATGTTTCGTATTTCGGAAAACTGTTACTACTTATCTTACATACACAGTAAAAATGCATTTTCTGGGGCTCTTTGAACGCTAGGTGGCGCCATTAGCCTATCTTATATTCTGATTGGTCATAGGATGGACCATAGTCTACAGAGCTAGATAATTAGTTTCGCACATCCTATCTTATGGGGAGCAGCATCCCCAGGAGGACCCTATAGTTTTTTGCCTTAGCTAGGTCTTTGGAATACTTTTTCATGTACCCACCTTTTCACTGTCTCACTTGTACTGATAAGCGCGTATGAGCATGGGTGTTGATCTTGTGTGTGTAGCACCCATGTGCATGGGTTCCTTTTTCTCGTATCTAAATTTTAAGATTGAGGCAGAGAGACAAACCCACTAAATGAGCAAGCAACCGACAAACCGGTTAGCGTTTATTATACAGCAGGATTCTGACCTCAATTTGGTCCCCAAAAAATGCCGTGCCCCAGGGCAAGAGCATGCCCCTGCCCTCCCTTGCTGCACCCATCCTGCTTGACCCCTTTTTCTGAGCGGTGGCGGTTTTAGTCTCAACAAATGAGAGTGATGCGATTAGGGCTACATAGGCAGCCGCAGCGGAGGGCTAACTTGTTTGAACCTTTTATATTGATAGACTCGCAACTTCAGCTGAAATGTCCGGCATTGGTACTGAAGGGCTGAATCACGGGCATGTGATCCCTCACCGGTTTCGGCTATAGCTGTCACCCCGCTGCGAAAGCGTTACGTGCAGTCCTTGCCCCTCAGAGATTCCGTAGATTGCCTTACTCTTTTATTTAGCTACATTGAAAGCTTACTCACTTCACCTACACTCGCTTGGCGTTGCTCTTATTGAGTGCTGTAAAGGATGCTAAATATTATTCCCTTCCAGTACAGAGGGAACAAAAATGAATACATATCTACATTTTCTGGCCCCATATGGGCCAACGCGCTTGTTGAACTTTAAATGTTATTTAGCTACATATTACAGCCCTCAGGGGCATATTGTGGCGGGCCCTTTCCCTGCCACAATATGTTTGGGCATCACGCACCCAAGGTTCCCGAGTGCCTTCTCCGCAGGAGATGTTGTAGCT
>LQNS02000138.1:13926158-13945570 GCA_001587735.2 Parhyale hawaiensis
GAGAAGGTGGACGGCATAGCGCAAGTTGAGCTGCGGCTCACCGAGACGCTCAACGAGTACGACACTGCCATCCGAGCGTCCGACGCATCCACGCTTAGCGAAAGTTCCCTGTTAGATCCTCGACCTGAATTTGTTACAGACCCACTCTATGATGAGACCGAGCCCACCCCTACAACCTCTCCTACGCCTCCTCCTCAGGTGAGTCTTTTCATATATTGGCTGTCAAGTTGTGTCCTGTTACTCGTCTGTTGCTGGTGATTGTCACAGCTTCTGCTGATTTGGGCCGTAACGTTTCAGTCTAAAACGTAACGATGATACCGCTCATACTGTTCATAAATAAGCCTTAATTAGAACTGCAGGACCTAATATCTGATGTGATCTCATTTGTGAAATATAACTGCTACTGCCACTGTGGATAGCTCTGCTAATTTGACCCATACGGTTCCAGCAAATATCCAACTGGAGATAGCGCTGCTGACATTGGCGGTTTCACTTTTTGCTGGTTATATCACAAAGTATTCGTCTTAGGAATAATAGGTAGCTACTCATAGACTGATCTTTGCTGAAATTTAGCCACAGTCACAAAAAAATGATTTTGCCGTAGCAAAGGTCAAGGTCTCTGAAACTGACTTCGTCGGGGCCGGGGCTTCTACCAGTATTTAATAGGGAATGACTGAAGCAGAAATTTAGCTCCATGGCCCGAGTCACTAAACTTGATGTCCGGGAGGACATTGTCGCTAGCAGCGGATAAAACGTTATGTTTCAAGGAATCCAAAACTGTCATTGTTTTTATTCTAGCATGAAAACTCATCGAGTTCTATTAGTTTGAAATTTTTAAAATATATAGATTTATGCTAAAATCCATTACCTCATAAACTAAGGCCTAAATCGAAAAAGTTGCAGGAACAAAATGTGTTTTTTTTTTCAAAAATACATATTCTGAGCAAGTTTCAGAACAATCGGTCCATAATTGATAATTTTGTGCTCCCCATGCCCCCCCTCAAAAATGTACCAGTTGCGAAAGTTCTCCCCGACTTGATTTTTTTTATGTCCTCATCATATGGAATAGGAAACTACATGGTAGAGCCGTGAAGGACAAATGTACACAGACACCCCGTAGAGCCTGGACTTAATTCCTAGTCCTTATTTGCTCAGTTACGCTGTACACCTCAACTACCACCTTCATAGTTGCGTTGTCGTGTACAGCTCTGGTTTTGAATTTTGAGCTGCAAGATACAAACATGAAATTTCTGTCCTCGAAATGTGGCACAGAGGTGAATTAGGTCTGCGCCTTCCCTGTTATTGTCAATATCATTGAATTAGGCTGATAAACAATCGACTTTTGGTTCTGCTGCATGTCATACTGTTTTCTTGTGGACTGGCTTTTGTTAGTTGCGACGTATTTCTCTTAGGAGGACAAAGTCCGTCCATCCAAGGCTTTGGGGAGTTGCGCCCCCAGAAGAACGTCATGGGCTGCCTCAGCCCCAAGTTTTCACGATTTCTTTCTCATTTGCTCAATTGATTACCATTGCCATACTTCGGGTAACGATGTTTTGCTTTGTTCTTTCTCTTCTTTCCTAACTTTCTGCACCCATGAGCTTTAAGCCACCCGTATGGAAGATCCATCATGCGTGGGTTCCATTTTTCTATCAGCATACTACATATTAGCTCTTTCTCCTTTTTTGAAACACCGCATTTTGTATGGAGAATCTAACGGTAGAATCTAATTCAATACCAATGTGTTGAACAGATTGGCATAATTTGTGGTTTTCCAAATGTATGGCTTTGTTCGTTCATTGTGTATTAATGTCCGTTGTTTACAGCTTTCCGCATGTGTTTATTTATGGCTGATTTGAGCTATTGATATGTAGATGCTAAGCGTGGCGTAGCAAAGAATTGCATCGATTGTTGCCAAGATTTGCCTTTCTTTTGCTCTACCACGTCTTTTTATTCTGTCCACTTTTCTTGTTAATCTTTTGTTCTTATTCCTATATAATTTTTGTCTCTTATTGCCTCCGCCAAGGAGGTTATGTTTTCGTCGGCTTTGTCTGTCTGTCACCAAGATAACTAAAAAAAGTTATGGACGGATTTTGATGAAATTTACAGGGATTGTTAGGTATGTTAGGAGGAACAGATGATTAACTTTTGGTGAAGATCCGTTCATCGTTTTGTTTGTTTGTCTGCCTCATTTTTTTCAATGCCATAGGCTACCTAAAAGAGTTATGGACGGATTTTGATTAAATTTACATGAGTTGTTAGGTATATTACGAAAACTAAACGATCAAGTTTTTGGAGTGATCTGTTTGTTCATTCGTTTGTTTGTCACTGTTTTTAATTTTATGCTTGTTTGCACAATAACTCAAAAAATTATGAAATGATCTTTATGAAAGTTATAGGAGTTGTTAGTAATTGTTAAGACATAAATGATTAAATTTTGTTGTAGATCGGTTTGTTCGTTTGTCTGTTTGACTCATGTTCGTCATAATGTTTGTTAGCAGCATAGCTAACTCAGAAAGTTATGAACGGCTCTTCACGAAAATTGCACAAACGGTTATTACCATCAAGGGGCGCAAATTATTAAATTTTGGGGTTGATAGCCTACAAAGAAAAACATCGTGTCAAAGCCAAATTGACTTTTTCGTTACCGTTGCCTTACTTGGCGGAGGTATGTGCTCTCAGTGTGCTCTAGTTTTTTTTTGTATAATGTGCGTTATCAGCCATATTGGGTAAGTCATTTTTGTCAATATGCTATGTCTTTGCTTTCCTTTCCTCAAATGTTTAGTGTTTTTTCTTCTTTTTCTTCTTAGTCTTGCCTATGTCACAATTGACTTTTTAACCCTTCGCCTTTACCATTAACTTTCAATATCTATATTATAACTCTGTTTGAGGCTCCACCCGTCCATCCATGCGTCTCTACGTGACGCTTTTCACTATTAGCTAGGGGCAAATTTAACTTGCCAGAAGTTCTTCTTTTTCTCTAATGCAGCGAGCTTTTCTCTAATGCAGCGAGCTGTTCTGAACTGCCTCATCCTAAAACATGTGCAGCGAGCTGTTCTGAACTGCCTCGTCCTAAAACCTGTGCAGCGAGCTGTTCTGAACTGCCTCATCCTAGAACATATTTGAAGTGAAAGCGCGATGTTTAAAGAAATCCTGTGAGCTGATAGAAAGAGTGCTTTCGGCGACATGAGTCAATTCTCGAAAAAAAGGTTTAAGTCTGGTATGTTTTTTTTTTGTGGGAAATCTATCGCACATATAAAGTACGAAGTAGTCACGGGTCCCGATACTGAGTTGAAATAATAAAATTCAATGATGAAAAATGAAAATACTGAAAATATGGAAGCCTAAGTAATATCTTCAGATGATGAGAAATAAAGATTAGCAAAGGCGTAACAATGAGAAGAGTACTTCGGGAGAATAAGATTGCTATTATCTATAGGTTTTTATGCTGTCTTTATATCTAACTATATCATGAAATACTAGGGTGAAAGCTTTGCAAGTAAAACATCTGTAAGGTTCACCGGTGCTATAGTGTCTGGCATACACGGCTACGGACAGGCCTCCTGCATATGAGTCAAAATATGGAAGCGCTTTACGTTCTTGGAATACATGTTTTTGTGCCGGTGACAACGGCTGAACTATTGAGACGCATCGATGCGAAAGAGGTACAATTGTGGATTGAAACTCGATAGAAGTTCACAGAGAGATGCGAAACTGAGCAAGGGGCCCTCGCTGTAGCGGGATAGCTACCCCCCCCCCCCCGGAGCATAGGATAGGTCATAGGGCTAGATTCGCCCATCCTACGTTATGGGGCCTGGCAACCCCAAGGGGCTCGTCACTCGTATAAGTTACCTCAGCCATTAGCTAGGCCTTCAGGATAGCTGTCTTGCGTGACCACTTTGCTTCCTTCTCGATTTCATACTCCCACTTGCTCATGCTTTATTCTGTTCCTCCTCTTCTTTCCTGACTTGCTGTTCCCATGTGCCTTGACCCTGTGTGGGAACACCTTCGTGCATGAGTTCCCGTTTCTATCGACATACCATTTATCCCTTGCTCTTTCCTGTGATATCGTTCCGCTCAGAAACGGAGGCTTAAACTTTCTGACTATAACTAAAAGCTGCCGCCATTCGAAGTTTATACAGTTTTTAAATGCAATAATATTAGACAAGCCGTAACTGCATACACAGCAGCTTAATGGAATGGATAGGGAGAAACATTCCCATGTTTCGAGGTTACAGGTTAGGCGGAGTTCGTAAGGATAAAAGACAGGCGCTATATATGGGACAGGTTAGGTTGAGGATCTGTAATAGGTTGAATTAAAGTTATAGTAGCATAGGTTAGGATTGCTTCATTTTACAAAGTGAGAACATTAACCAACCGTGGGATTCCACGGGTCCGAGTAGTTATATTCTGACCATTTTATCAAGGCACTTTCGGTCGTGCTGAAATTCCTCTATAGCTTTGAAAATTCTATGGGTATTTCTTAGATTTTGTTCAGTCCACATCTTAGCCCCGCCCACTACCTGTGTATGAAAAATCTCAGAAATACCCACAGAATTGGCACCGCTATAGAGGACTAATACCACGACCGAACTGCCTTGATTAAATGGTCAGACTATAGTAGTAATACCGCTAATTGAAGGTGGACTTAAAGATCCATCAGGCCAGTGCAAAGTTGAGACGTACGCAGAGTGTGGCAAATCTAGGAATATGTATATAACTTTTTCTGAAAAACTCACAGCAGTTAGCCTATAAGTAATCTTTTGATTACGGCTGATAGTGCTAGATTTGCTGTTTTAGGATTTAATGAAAAACAGGTAGTGGAAATGGTCATGTATCCCTTTACGCTTATTCCTCTGTAAGCTAGCGAACCTGGAAGATCAACGCGCTCAGTTTCAATTTTGCTGGGCAGCAGTCTAGAACGATCCTTTCTCCCGTTGTTGCCCTGTAGCAAACCAACATCTTTTGATTTTTCACAGGTAGTTAGACCAGGTTAACTCAAACTTGATACTGGAACTCTGCATCACTAATTCATAAACATATGCTTGAGTTGAAATGTTGTTCTCTTCAGCTAAAAACTCTCGTTGTCACGGCAATGATACCCAGATTTCTTCTAGTTTCTATGTGGTTTCATCCTATTTCGAAAATTACCTATCCTATTAAGATCCGTAAAACTGATCAGAGATACTTCAGATGTCTTTGTCAAGTCTATTTTAAAATTGACACACTAAGATACGGATTCAATTTGGACGCTTCCTTACTTTGGACACGTTGAGCTTTGTTGTATATATTTTTATGATCTCTGTGTTCCCGAATATCACAAATCGTGAGTTTTTCTATCCGCCCAAGAGTGGAGATAGTTGATCTCATTATGAAAATACTTGCCATTTAATTATTTCTTTCACTTTCTGCTGATGTTCGATCGGATGCCGTAATGCCTTACTATTGATAGAAGAATATACGAATATGTTTATTGTGTCGTAGAACAACAAAAACATAGACCTTATTTACCCGTAATTATTGCTTTTTTTCTTTACCTGATACTTGCCCCTCATCACTTGGTAAGGTAGCAGCTCTTAACAGTTCACGAAACCCTATAAGTTGTAATAAAATGCCCGTTTCTAACAGAATAGTACTATATTAAAACCTCGCTTACAGGATTGAGGCCAGCGACAATTCAGCTCCTCTTTCTAATCTACTTCGCCCTTCACTCTTGTTTGCTGTGTGTTTAAGTACCTACCTTCCAGCTCCTTTGATATTTGTACCTCTTTTGTTACTGTAGACTTTCAGTCTCCATTTACCGATAGCTTTGTTGCGTCCGTATGTGGGAGAGTGTTTTGATTGGCTTCTCTTCTTCAGGAGTCTCCTGTTACGACCGAGCCTCAGCAGAACGGCATAGCCGGGCCAGAGCATAACGGTGAGTGCTCATACTATTGCTATTTAACTTGCTTCTTTCTGTACTTTCCACGTATTTTGTCCAAAGATGTGTTGTGCACCTCATGGGAACTCCATTGGGGGTCTTAGGCTTTCTGAGCATCTCGATTTTTTCTTTGCCTAGTCGGCTTCAGTTTATTTGGGTACTCTTCCTAATGACTTTCTTGTTTGTACTTTACTTGCAGTACACACGAGAGGCTCTTTTTCATGACAATCTAATCGTTCTTTGCTCTTGCTCTCGTGCATATCCGTCTAGTGACTTGGATGAAGATTGAACTAATGGCTGTATACTTTGATCGTGCAGATGTGACGGCGGCTGCGAAGGCGAAGGACACATCATTCGTTGGTGGTCACGATCCATTTGCTGCTGCCTTTGGTGGCAACGCTGGACAGGTAATGGCTGCCCAAGCTTTCCTCCTCCTGACACTTGCTCTTGCACTGTGTGTGTGACTTTGTAAACTTATTTGTTGACTTGAGGCGCATTGACAAGAGTCATTTAGCTTCCATGCGCAGTACTCTGCATCCGGATGCCTTGCTGTGTCTGTTTTAACTGCTTGTTGAGTTCTTCATTCCAAATTTGTAGGGGCACCCGAAGCTTTGCAAGTTACTCTTGCTACTCCAGCTGACGCGACGGCTTACTTTTTAGGAAATTTGTTGCTAGACACATCAGTGTGATTGCAAGGTCACAACAATATATTCAAACGCTGAAGTAGTACGGAGGGGGTCTGAACGAGTGTCGTGTGGACTCTCATAGATTGAGGTGCGTCGTCCCAAGGTCGTCGAGACAACTCTTATTGAGGCAGAGCCTTCCTAGTGAAGCGTCCTGGCGGTGGCCAAGTGGGCATGATAAGCGGGCGGGTTTAGGGACCTACAAAGGGAGGCAGGTGTGATACTTCCCGCCTCCTAAAAAAGAAACAGTTTTGTATCTTCTCGTGTCTCTCCAGCATTGTAGGTACTGCTATATTTATGAACAGGTCTGGTCATCTAAACTTATACCTTGTTAGTTCCACCTGTGAAGGCTTTGTATTAAAGCTGCCTCGTGTTAAGGGTGTTACGCGAGATTTCTGGCCACTGTTTCAACTTTGTCTTGCCACTCAATGATTCCCTCCGTCGCGTTATAAATTTCAAAATTACACATACTTGCGATTTATGTTGCGACAACATCTTCTAGGTTTGAATTAAATGATAGACCGGGACTTTGTTATCCTCAGGAGCATCAATTCACTACCTGCAGTTCTCGGTTTTCAGCGGGAGGGCCGTAGGATCAAGTCTTAGCATGCCGGGCCGCACGAAACACTCGCACGTTCTGCTCCTCAGCAGACGCTCAGCTCGAACGTCGTCCGTACCGCACAGTTGTACTAGTCAATATCCAAGTTTCCCTGATACCTCTAGAAAGTACTTAAATTGCACGATATAGCTACTAGTTGAACGTTCGCTCATAAGTTGAGCATGCCATTGTATATTGTACCCCGATATTGTTGATTTCACACAGTCACTCCTGAAATTATTAATATGCTTCTCAAAGTTTGTCCCCTCAGGGGGCATAGGATGGGCCATAGGCCATAGGGTTTAGTTGTTAGGTGCGCCCATCCTGTTATAGAGCGCTGCGACCCCAGTGGGCTCGTGTAGGTTACCTTAGCCATAAGCTAGGCCTTAGGGACGTCTGTCTTTCGTGCCCACTTTGCTTCCTTCCCTTCTCATCCTCCTACTGATCTTTCTTCCTTCTGTTCTTCCTCTTCTTTCCTGACTTGCTGTTCCCATGCGCGTTGATGCTGTGTGGGAACACCCTCATCCATGGGTTCCCCGTGTCTATCGTCATACTATACCATATGTCCTTTCTTCCTCTGTGATATCGTCTTTGTTGTGGAAACGGAGACTTAAACTTCTGAATAAAATAATCACGAAGTTTGTTGATATATACATGTATTCAGTGGGAGCATCAAACCTCATGCTTGCAATCTACAGGCTGTTGCCGTCATGAACAACTTTACTGAGCTCTCCTGCTTTTTCCCTTGCTGAAGTTGTGTCTTCCAATTATATATATATATATATATATAGCAAGTTAATTTTTATGGGCTGTATCTCTCCCTTCGCCTAAAATGAACCTATTGCAGTTGACCCAAGGGGTCCTTGTTGTGCGGACAATATCCTTTATGTATATCAGGTTTATTATGGTGCTACTATATTAGATATTGCAAAGTCATTGAATTTCAGAACCAGAGTAAGAGTGTTTGAAAATTTCAGATACCGGTACTATTCAGTTTGGCGTGGGTATCTCCTGCCCTTGGCATGTCTAATGGTAAATATTCCCTGTTATCCTTTTCCAGAACGATCCATTCTCATCATGGGATCAGAAGTCTTCCCAACCAGCCCCAGCTCCGGCACCTAACGATCCCTTCGGTGGTGACGCCTTCGCCAATTCTCAGGCCAACGAGACCAAGGTGTGTAGCTTCTCTACTGCAGTAAATAACTCTGTTTAAGGAGGCCTAGGATGCTCACCATCTCCTGCTTCACTGGAGTCTTGTAGTTGTAGTTATTGAATACAGTTACCCGTTGTGTCTACCACCGTAGCGCTGCGATACCTAGATACGCTTTTCGTGTTTGTAATAATGGATATTTATTAGCTAAATATAATTTTGCTGCTCTCATGGTGCTCTGTTCTTGGAACTTTCAGCCTATTCGAGAGTGATTTTCTCTTAGTCACCGACTCTTGAGTTCTTTACTGCTTGACTCCTGTGTGCATTGCCCCACGTTTAGGCGCTTCTTAGAGACTATTATAGGTCCCCAGCAGTGCCCAACAATGAAGTGCTTTCTTTCAGCTAGTAGGTATATCTAGAATCACCCAACATTTAAATTCATTTTTGCAACTCATAATTATAGGTATATCTTTTGCGTCAAGCGCCTGAGAAGCGCTCGGCGTGCGAATAAATTGTCGCTACTCATAATTTGCCGCTGTTGCTCTTGACAGACGGAGACGAACCTGGCAGTGTCATCTGGGCCACCTCCCAGACCCGAGTCTCCTTCCCCTGCTTTGCCTCCCAAGAAGGGCAAGCAGCCGCCCCCTAGACCCGCACCTCCCAAGAAGGGCCCCGCACATCCACCTCCTCCCAAAATTCCCCCAACTCCTGTCAATTCCAACAACAATCCCTCGGACGACGCCTGGGGTGACTCGGGCAAACTCACGAATGATTCTGGTGGAGGCTTTGCGGAATTTGCCAATTTTGCTGACTTCGATGCTAAGGTGAGGAGTCAGCACACGGGTGCTCATGAGTGTCTGGAATTTTACTGATGCAATGCTAAAGTGGTATGATTTAGCAGGCGTAGATGGTAAATTAGGAAGTTTTTCTAACGTTCATGCAAGCGTACTGTCTTAGATGCTAGTTATCATCACCAAGGTCAGATGACGTTGCTGCTAACCAAACTGATATGAATAAATGAAAAATTTGAATTATCTTCATAGTGAGTACTTTATTTGTAAGGTGAGACAGATGGTTCCACGAGATAAATTTGTCGATGCTTATCACTTTATTAAATAAATGCCATAATGCTACTGCATATTTATTGGCTGTCGTATAAATTGTGCCAACTATCCATATTATTAGACTAATTGGTAATGCCGTTACGTTGGTACACACGGACTGTTGCATACGTTGCGTCAATACTTCAGACTTGTTAATTGATGATGCCATAGTGCCAGTCCATATTGACTGTCTCATATATTGCACCAATTAGCTACTTCTAACTTGTTGTTTTGACTGGCAGTGCCGTAGCGCTAGTGCCTATAGATCTAAGTTGTGCTATACCCTCACTAACGACCTACAAATAACGCGTGACTTCTGTTTCTCTCTTCTCCACAACGCTCCTTCCTGGACACTGCATCTGAGGCCTCTCTATCTCTCCCTCTTATTATCTTCCTCTTTATCTGGTAACTTCTTAAGTTATGCTTTAATGTCACTTGATTTTCTCTCTTCACCGGATTTTTTTTCTCTGTACTCATCTGATAATTTATTGCTTCTTACTTGTTCATCCTATTCTCTATTGACATTACTCTACTGTTCCCCACGTTTATTTTCAACACTGTATATAACGAATTTCTGTTTTGGTTCGGTTTGAATGTATTACGGCGAGCTTACCGTAATTTTTATCCCTATTTTGCCCGTTGAATCATCTAATTTTACGATCTGCCTTTTCCTGGCTTTTCTCACCACTTTCTGAAACTTCTCAAAAACTGATCTGTAATTTTGTACCGTATGTGCGGTATTTGCCTCTTCCCGTTTTTATTTTTGCGTTACGTATGTGGTAATTTTTGGCATATTCGTATTTGAGATGAGTTTCTCTTTATGTGTCCACTTCTCATGTAGCTACCTCAATGTACTGTTCATTTTATGCCATTGTATTCATACTTACCGGTTTCTTTTCACAACCTAATATTCTTTCCCTTGTGGAACTGTTAATTTTTCTCATATTCATTTTTCCTTTAACTCTGCATTTTTATGATGAACTTTTGTTATTGGCTACATACGTGCTTATTATTTGGCTTCTAACAAGCAGTAGCACTGATGACTTTTTAATTCCTGACTCTGGTCCTTTTTCCTCGCCCTTCCCCTCTTCCGTAGTTTTCCAGCTCTTCCTCCAGCGGTCGGATCGCAAGCGCCTTCTCATCTGCCAAGTTTTCCCGTGCTTTCGATTCCAATGCTGCCTTCGGTGAAGGCGAGGACGGAGCTCAATCACCGTGGGGTAACGCCAAATCCTCCAGCTCTGCCAACTCTTTCGATGCTTTTGCCCCCAATGCCAAAAGCGGCTCTTCCTCCTCTAAGTCCGGCAAAGTCGACCCATTCGGCACGTCACTTTGGTCCAATGGTGGGCCCTCAAAGACAACCACCTCTGGAGCTTCCCCGTGGTTGGAAGAATCAGACTCCCCTCACAAAGGTGCTAATGGTGTCGATAAGTACGCTGCTTTTTCGTCTTCTCCCCGTGCATCCCGAGGTGCGTTTGCCGATAATTTCAGCAATGCTGACTCAGTATTTGGTAGTGGCAATCTAGTTAAAGACTCGAGACCTTCGTTTGAAAGTAAAGATGAGGTGTTCACCAGTAGTGACTCAAACTTTGGTGGCCCCGGGTTCGGTGATAGTTGTGATAGTGACGTAGGTGCTATGACTCCTTCGGAAGATCCATTTGGTTCTGTTGATCCGTTCAAAGACATTGCCATTAAGGAGGATGATAAGTTTTCATGGGATGATGAGCCAGATCCTTTTATGACGGACAGTGGGGTTGAGAGCGGCCACACCAACAGCTACGATCGCGCTAAAAAGGATGATCCATTCAGTGTATCCTTCGATGCTAACAAGAATGTAATAGATGCTAAAACCGAAGGGTTACCGAATGATGGCAGCTCAGCCGGCCATAAATTGTTTGCTGGTGGGGCGTCAGATCAATCGCTCTCTTCCACTCTCGTTGGCAGCGGAGGGGCTGGTGGTCGATCTAAATCCGTTCTTGCTGATCCCATTGCAAGTCTTCTATCAGGTCACACCAAACTGCCTGCGCGATCTAAAACAGCCATGGCAGATCCAATCCTTGACTTGAATTCCTTCGATCCTCTCGCTTCGTCTGGCTCCTCTCCCAAGAAGTCAGACTGGCTCAGCAACGAAGATTTAATAAACCAAAATTTTGGTGCCTCGGATTCTAGTGAGCCGAAACTTGCCGACAGTTTTGGGTCAGCTTCTGCAGCTAACAAGTCGAGTAAGCTTGGTTTTAATGATGCATTTAGTAGTTCAGTAGATTTTAGTAGCAGCAGTTTCGGTTACAGCAGCACGCAGAAGCGACCGTCCGCAGATTTTTCATTTGCTGCCGACTTCAGCAGCGCTGCATCTTCTAGTCAACCCAACAGTAGCAAGCCTGCCAGCCCCTTCTCCCGCAGTGGGGCGGCGGGAGCCGGTGTGTCCAGTTGCAGGTCGTCCTCGAGCATATCGACGTCCGGGTCCGCTGGTGTGCTATCCGAGACAGAACAGTTTAACTTAGCAGCCAAGGAAAGCCTCAGACTTGAAGAGGAGAGGAGATGGAGAGAGCAACAAGAAAATGCTGACTTGCAGCGGGCAATTGCTTTATCGACAGCTACGCAGTCCAAATAAATTATTCATAAGCAGTGTGTTAATTGTCGTCCCCCTTCCATACACTTTATACCTAATTTTGTTTTAGTTTGTTCTGAGCTTTAGTTTTTCGCACCATTTACGAAACTTTGAAATCACATACGTTACTGTCGAATTCATTCACTGTAGAGCTCTCTAACGGCGATGTTGTCCTCGCGTTTTCAACAGTACATTCTTGTAAAGGCTGTTAGTTATCCATTCACAGGGATCGGAAAGTTAGCTTAGTATGCAGTGCATGTCTCTCAAAAAACAATATTTTATTATTATGTGGGTGGTATTTACTTAAGTGTGATAGAGTTTTTATTTGTTACGAATCTTTTCTTATGGATAGCTGTTTGAATAGCTACCTGCTGACCATCGCCGTTAGTTTTACCTGTAGGTGACGTTTACAGACTGCATTCAGTGTTGCAATTGGGCAAACTTTGTACGGTTACCAATACCTGCAAATATGTGTGGACCGTAAGATGCCTCGTGTAATTCTGTGTCGTCTGTAAAAAAAATGTGCCAGCCAAAGATTTTGTCTGTATCTTTTTTGTGTTCCGTTTGGTGTTCTCTGTTGCATGTAATTACAATGTAGTCGCTCGCTGCTCCCTGGCCAGATCATTGAACTGTGTTACTAATTATTAGCTCTGGAACCATTATCGTGCTCAGTTTGTAGTACCTACGTGTTGGCAACGGCAAACTTGGCATATCGTATTCGTTGTTGTCTCTAAATCCATTTCTGTCTTCAGGCCTTATTGCACTGGACCCTTGTATGGAAGTCGCTCATTCGTACTAATTTACTCACACTCAGTTACTCGTAAGCCCTCGCCAGCTGTGACTCGTTTTGTTTCGTGTCGAGGGATCATCACCAAACAAGTAAGCTACCCGGATGCCCTGGACGTACGATTACTGTTCAGTGATCAGGTCGGACATCTAAAGTTCCCTGCGTCTATCTGCTGCTAGGTAATCTTTTGCTCTTTCTCCTCTTTCTGCGTCACATGTATCGTTTTATGAAGTATTGAACATTGAGTGATGTAAAATATCTAACCTGTATAGTCGTACAATTGGTACAAATGTGAGAACTGTATCTCATTACGGTATCACACTGCGCAGCTGTCGGATGACTAAACAGCAGTTACGTAAATTCTGTTGTTGAGGTACATCTTAGTCGAGTTAGCCATCGTGTTGAGATATACGTGCAACGGTTTGTTTGTGTGCTGCGGGATATAAGCCGTACTCCTCGGTACTTCAACTACCATGCGTGGCTTGTGCTGAATATGATTGAACGGCAGGACAAACTCGTCAGTTGAAGGGCTGCGGTATATTGCGCGTGGACTTCTTTTTCCGTGAACGATGGCACTGCTTTTTAATGCGAGTGAGTTCCCATTCATTACTTCCCATATATTCAAACCTGGTGTTTGGTTGCGTTCCCGTTTCTGGCATTTCTAGTTTTGCGTTAAGAAGTGAAGTTTCTGGGGAAGTTGCTACTGATGTTAGCTGTATGATTCTCTTGCAAGTTGTTCAGTTCACGTATGCTGGAAATGACGAAGTGTTTCTAACACATGTTGTGCAGTGTAATTTGTTACCTATTTGAAAAAACGGTAATAAATTCCATTGCACGACATGCGTTCGATTTGTTACCTGTGAAGGTTCATGTCATGACGAAGATAAAAACAGAAAGCAGATGCTAAACGTGCTACTATGTTACAGATCAGTGACCTCTTACAACGTGTCGCACGGTGTCATGAAATTTCTACGTGAGAAGTATCGGTTTGAGCTGAATGTGCCCCCAACTGCTGCGAAATTCTATTGCGAAGAGTCACTGCTCTATAGTCATGTATCAATACTGCTCATATCATAAGCTTCCTTTTATATTTCTGTTGATTAATTGCATCGTGTGGAAGGATACGTTAGTGATACGCTCTACTCATTTGTACAGATAAACCCACTTCTTTATTGTAAATAGAAAAAAGAGAATTATTTAATGTAGAAATGAGCGAGCGACTCGCGCTTAAGTTTGTTACTTGTATTATAAATAAAAGTAACTTTCTTGAGTTAGGACTAGCAGCAAGTTATCCTAGCGGTTGGTGCATCGCTGCAGTTCTCCGTGATTTGTTACACTGTCGTTATTGCGAAGCATGCAGGATATTCTTTATTGCAAGATGTTTTGTGGTGCGTGCTGCTGTCATTGTGGTGCGATTTGCTCTACATCATCAGCGTATATACGAGGCGTGCGAGAGGTTGCTTTTGCTACTATGATTTTTGCGAGATACACCACTTGCTGTACCTATATCACCGTCATTGTTGTGGAGCGTGCGAGGGTCCAATCGAAACTAAACGAATCCTCAAGAAATGTGTTTTTTTTTTTGCTTGCTCAAAGACAAGATCACAATGTTGTTTTTGTAGTTTTTTAGGTGTGGGAGATCGTAAGCCTTCTCTTGGGTGTTATTTTGCATATGCTATAGTGCCGTATAACATCTGCTAAACAGAATTTTTTATGTTATAGGTGCATATTATCCTTTAGCAATAGCTATGTGCCCTTATAAGTTTTTGCCTTGCGTTTTATAGTTTATATTCAGTATTTATACGTCTTCCTCCTAATTATATTCAACTTCCTTAATTGCATCAGTTTTTAAAATTAAAAGAATTGAAATTACGGTTTAAATGTTTATTTGAATATTTATCATTTTTGTTTATTTGCATTGTGTTTTTCATGAAATGAACGACTGGTATGATAACTTTTTTTGGGCGCTAGCTTTTTTCCGAATTTTTAAAACATATTTTTGATGTTCTATTAGCTGAAAAATCTATCAAAGCTTTTCACAGTAATCGGACACTTTCATTGGGTACTCGTTTTGCACAGTGTCGACATATTTCGAACATACTGTACTCGTATTCTTGTATTGAACAGTTAGTTTTCATTTCTAAAATCAAAGCTTTACATGGGGAGCTTATTAATTATCATTTCTATAATGAACGTTTTACATGGGCGAGCTTATGTCCGACTGGGAATGCTCTAGTTTCGCTCCGCTTGCTATTGATATATCAACATTCACTTTTCACTTACTTCACACTAACTTATGGCGATGCAGATAATCTAAACTCATTAATTTTTCAATGCCATTCTTTGAATTCATTGCTATTTTGCACTTGAGCATTTGCAAGAATAATTGAATTTTCTTATATTATTCTATGCCGACACTTTGCAGGTTAACGGGGTCAGATTTCACTAAGTTTACGATCATTTTAAGTATATAAGTAATATGCATTCCGTTTTCCTGTGTAAATGTAAATCGATTATTTTTGTATGATAAATAACCTATGTATTTACTGTGAATATCGCTCTTCATTTCTTGTCATCATCGCCATCAGTATATTATTGCGCTTAGTTTGTAAGCAAACTCGTTCGACTTACGTTTTGTGCTATTGTGTTGAGTTGATGAAAAATAACCACGTGTTTAATTTAAGCGAGTGTATGACGTTCAGTTTCAGGAAACGTGTTATTATTTATGATGTGTTGCGCGCGTCCGCCGCACGTGGCGGCAATCTCGTGAAGTATTGTAGTTCTTACGAGATCGTGAGCGTACAATTGCTACTATATCAAAAGACGTGTAATATGCCACGTATTGGGGGTGTTCTTTAGGGGCCAGCTTACGGAAATGTTTATTTTTCTGTTCGTGTTTCTTGTTCGCAAGACTGCACTGTTGAAAGACGTGTAACTTATCGTATAATAGGTGTGTACTTCTGGGGTCGATTACGTAGCATGTTGCTGGAGCAATTCTCGCACCAGGTCTTACCTTCTACACCAGCACCTATTGTTTCGAGACTGTGCAATATCTAAAGACGTATAAGTTAGCTATATTATATATGCTTATCAGTAATTGAGTATGTTGCAGATCACACTTATATTTCCCAGCGAGGCTGTATATTTGATGCAGCTTGTTTGAAATTTTTTTTTTTTTTTTTCATTCTTTCATCATATTTCCTCTGTTGTAGTCTTCATTAGCTACGCCCTAGGTCCAAATGTGCAAGAATTTTTCACTGCTTTGACAAAGAATAAAACTCGGTGGGCCTCATGCATAAAGTTGAGCCTGTAGTACCCAAAGTGGAAAGCTAGCATAAAAAAGAAAGGCAGTTTACACTCGCACGATCTCAGAGTCTATCGCGGTGCAGCATTGAGGGCTCCATACCACACGAGTAGGTGAACTCTGCTCATTGGCCGTGACGTCATGTGTGGTTTTGTTTCAACCACGTGAGACTCTTGTTGTTGATTAGACTCATTTTGACTACATATCTGACCTTCCACTGGTAAAGATGTTTGATAAATTTGAACGACTTGTGACATGTTAAAAATATTTGGCTCGGGCAACTTCTTGTGTGGAGCTCTTATTCAGTTTTGAGGTTATGGTTTTGTTTTTTATGCTTTATCAGTTTAAATTCCTTGTTTTGTATTGTAGCTACGTATTTGGCATCTAACACATTTTTAGTTTGTGAAGTTCCGTTGCTTGTAGCGAAATATTCGTCCTACCACAATTTTTGTCAAATTACTGGTCCCATTCCAAAATTTGGTCTCACTGCTCATCCCTTAAAAAATTGTCTAATTACTCTTCCAAAAACTTTTGTCTCTATACTTGGTCTATAGTTGTCATTACATTTCAAGTACTTTAATTTTGTCTCACTGAAGTTCTCGTTTTCTTACTCGTACTGAGACTTTCTTATTAAAGGTCCAAAACTTGCTACTCCGGCTGATGGTCGACGCCAGTCCAGTTAGGGTATGCAGTATGTTGCTTAAGTCAGGTAGTGTTGTATCTGGCGCCAAATCTTCTTCTTATATTTTACTGTACGGTTCTTCCATCTGCCAAGGTTTTCTCTTCGTGTTAAATTCATTTTTTTTTCGTGTGTGCTTTAACGGCCCACGTCCGTGTCCTTCAATACATCTCTTGATAAGTTTTATTTCATTTTATTTTCCTTATTCGAACTGCCCGTTTGTTTGATTTGTCTTCATCTGTTTTGATCTTTTTGAGATAAATTATTTTTTTGGTGAATAGGGTAGTAGTGCAATAAATCACGAGACGTATGTCAACCAAGACTAGTCAATGGCGAAAACGATATCGGGTCGTATAATAATCACGCAGCAGTATTGTGGGGACCGTTATGCTAATTTTCTAAGCATCGTGAAGCGTTGGTATGTTAATCTTTAAATTGATGGTTACATATCCTTGTTAGTTATTTATGCAATATGGAGTTGGAGATGTTCGGGCTTTATTTCCTGCCAGACATGGTGGTGCACCTGGCCTAGATTGTTCTAATAGAACTCATTTGAGTTCGACTAAACTTCTAAACTATATCATTCAAAATTGGATCGCTGTTATATAGTCTTAGTATCTAATACGGCAGGAAAACCCACAATATAATAATAATTTTATGTAATACCTTTGCCTGTGCTGAATTTGTTGAAAAAAATGGACCTTATTGCGGATGCACAGTTTTTCAATTTAACAACTGTCACTTCTGGTGCTGCTCTGAAACGCAGTACAAGCAGCGTCAAGCTCCTAGGTTTCTACAATTGTCTTTGCGATAGCGCTGGTTTATCCGAGTGTTGAGTGTGCGAAGTCGTCAACAGTATTCGTTCGGCAGCTGTTAGTGTTCTAGCAACTGTTGCCTAGACGAGGAATGCCCTCCCATTTGTGGATTTAGTCTAGAGGTGCTTGGTACGAATCCACGTGCTGCGATTTTTGCACTATGATTATGTGTGCCATAATTTTGACGTTGGTCAGCTGCGTATGGCATAGTTTTTGTCTCGCCCAGAAAACTGTTTTATGAAATTTACTGTGAAACCCATAAAAGTTTCTCTTCTCAGTCTTCCAGTTCTTTTCAACGGTATTTTTGATGCTTTTCAAGAGAGACTCGTGTTTGAATGCATTGCTATTTGCCGTGATATAGCAGTTTTTATGACCCTAGTCTCTGTTCTTAAATGTTTTATAGATGGTGAAAATTCGTTTATGTAAAGCGTGGTATGCAAAAATTAGGTCGTACTGACCGTATTTTAAATAAATTAAATCTTACCTGCTTGGTCACGAGACTTGAACTTGAAATCTTGTTTTTTTTTTTTTTCTAAGCAACTGTGAAAAATGAGTTTGGAACTTCTGTTTTCTTTTTTATAAAAAAATGCATGTTTTTGTGAAATGCAATTTGCGCAACTGACACTAGTGAGATGTTCGTTCGGCTGGGGAGATATATTGGGAAGCTGTTTAAATGCGCGAGTTTTTACTTAATGTGCGACTAGCTTCTGTCTAGAATTCGATTAGATCTGATAAATAACTTACCGAATCTAACATGGCAATTGAAAGCTGATCAAGCATCAGAACATCCAACATTCTCAAATGATAGATTTTGATGAAGATAAATAAAGATTATAACCTCAACTTCAGTTGGCTTAAGCTGCTGACGTTCGACTCGGCTGCTTTCGAGTTGCTGTAGCTACAATGTTGGATTTTATAAATTTATCTTTCGTTACTTCACGCCTTCTTAACAGCGGCTTGGACGGTTCAAAATTAGACATTGCGATTCCTTGCTGCTTAATGCTTCTCTTCTATCATACCGCAGCACCCTTGGATAAGTTTAATCGCTTAGGATAACGCACGAGATTGGTTGTAAGACATGAGACAGTGCACGGGTAGTTAGAGACGAGCACGCCGCACTCAACTGGACAGTCACAACGAATTGCAGTCCGTCGATCGCTTCACCTCACGAGCTTGTGCTCTTTGCACTTGTTAATTAGTGTAGGACTTCTCTCTCCCATGACCGCATATGAAATTTTGTTCGGAACCTCTAGCGCCTTTTTAGAAAAGAAAAAAAGATAGAGATTACTATAATGAGGGTTGCGGTCGCTGCAAGTTTCATCTTCATGGTTAGGTTGGGTTTGTTTGGCTTTTACTAGAAGGTTAATATACAACTGGGTAGATTTTCTTCATAACTAATTCGAATTTAAAATTCTACTGCACTTCCAATAAATCTACAAAAACAGAAAGAATGGACTTACTGAGTNGCAAGTTTCGTCTTCATGGTTAGGTTGGGTTTGTTTGGCTTTTACTAGAAGGTTAATATACAACTGGGTAGATTTTCTTCATAACTAATTCGAATTTAAAATTCTACTGCACTTCCAATAAATCTACAAAAACAAAAAGGATGGACTTACTGAGTGTCCCCTCCGGGGGCATGGGATGGGCCATAGGCCATAGGGTTAGGTTAGTTAGGTTCGCCCATCCTATGTTATGGGGAGTAGCGCCCCCAGGGGGTTTGAGTAGGTTACCTTAGCCGTTAGCTAGGCCTTCGGGACGTCTGTCTTTCGTG
>LQNS02000138.1:13945598-13967065 GCA_001587735.2 Parhyale hawaiensis
TTGATCCTGTGTGGGAACACCTTCGTGCATGGGTTCCCCGTTTTTCTGTCGACATACTATATGTCCCTTCCTTTTCCTCTCTTAGAAAAGCTTAGTACTTATTTAGGGAGGCTTAAATCTTCTTATAATACCTAATACCTTACTGAGTGTCTTCAATCTGAGAAGTTCCATAAGGGCTGCCGGCAGTGTAACTTTGTCCGTTGCGATGATTCGATTGTACCTTGTGACTCGGACGCTAATTTGCTTCTCTCACATATTCCGGAACAGTGATTTTCAACTTCTTGTAGGTATAGCTCACCGATATTGCTAAGGTATTGTTGCGGTGTCCGTTTTTTTTATTAGTGCAAGTATGCCAACATCACTGGGTGTGCAATGAGCGCATTACCTGCATAGCTTCACTAATTGTATACACGATCTTTCCTCTTCCTAACAACAAGCAAGGATGAAAGTCAATGGGCTAATGGCTCTGGCTGCAGTGAACCCTACCGAGCCCTTTTGTGACCAGTGGATCCTGTACAATGATAATGACAGCTACAAAACGCCGACCTGTCACTGTATGAATGAATCCGTGCGTTATCGATACCACCAACGCTTTCAGTAGACGTAACTGAAGCGGTCACCTACTACGTATCGGATTTTTCGTTTCGACAGTTCCGATTTCTTAAGTGTTGTTGCAGCAGCTGTCTTTACGGCATGGCTTGAAAGCTGCGTATGTACGAGCATAGTTATTATCTCGTTCTACTTGAATTTTGATATCAAACAGCGGTTCCTACCTGTTGAGGTTCATCGGGAGAGTGGTTTGTTGAGTTCATTGACCTCAGGTTCACGTACAAGTCGACGACCGTTTGGTAATGCTTTTATTTCGTAAAGAAACCTCGACTTTCACCAGTCAGAATTTTTCAGCGTTTTCCGGCAACAGGTGAGTATTGGGATTCCTTTCCTAGGAAATTGGGACCAGGATTTCTCGGGAAGTGGTTTTGGCTCTAGTAAAATCCGAGAATTATGTGCCTCAGTACTAGATGCAGAACCTACAACTAGTACTATGGATTAGTTACTGCATTTTGCGGGAACCAAGAACAGTGCGCAGCAATTTTGTTTTCGGGAAATGCCGTGGAATCCTGAATCCGATTTCCTTTCCCTGAAAGAAAACCCTATTAAATACTCTTCCCATGGCCGACTTGGCCCGATGCCACTTTTAATTGTTCTGATTAGAAGGAAGATCCACTGTTTCTGTGGCGCATAAACTCCATGAAATTCTACGTCAAGATTGAACTGGCTATGACTCAGAGAAAAACAATAGATACTCGAGCTATGTCGTACTATCCCGTGCGGAGTGTGCTTGTTTCTTCCCTACTTGAACTAGTTATTACTGTACTATTGGGTGTTGTTTCTTCCGCAGCTGGAAGTAGCTCGACACAACAGCGAGGTTACCTGATGGAAAAGGGAACACTTATGCAATTTCTGCTCAGTCGTCCAGACTAATTCGTCATCCTTGGCACCTCCTCGCCGCCCTCTCCAAGTGCATTGTTTAACAACATATCTTCTACTTAAGTTACTTGTTACCTCTATATAACCTTCTCTCTAACTGCTGGGACGGCTTCTTACCGGTGTAGATGACACTTTTGAATGACTACTGAGACTGTTCTTTGCTAAAGAACCGTTTTCTGTCGTCACTGTTACTGGGTAAAGTTCTACTGTTCCCTTATTCACCTCGATGGAGATCGGTATCGTGTGTATCTGGATGAGAATAATCCTGGGGCTGAATGGGGACCCAGCAGAGCTCTAACCCTTAGAAGCATCCATCGACCGCAGTGGTGCCTAAGGTGTATAGCGTGCTAAGACCTCGGGCCTTGTAGGTGTTCTCTGCTAGAAATGTAACGTAGGGGCGGCGGCGCCTTGCCAACGTTGTACGATTTGCACATCCAAGATGCTTGGAATATTTTTAATTATGGGACGCAAACGGTAATGAGGTTGTTTTTTTTACTATAACAATAACATATAAAAATCCCAGTACGTCAAATGAACACAAGTATAGCAGCGTGACGTTAGACTACCGCGAAAAAAAACTTTACCGAAGGTAATTTCAGTCGCAGTCCCGTATCAATCTGACGTGACTGTTCCAACAGGAATTCTCATTTTGAGTTGCGAACGTCATTATACTGTGTATCTTAAGAACCTAGAGCTTCGAAATCATGTGGATGGGGGAGGAGTCTGTTATCCTCTACATTCTAGTGTACAGAAGAACAACTGTTCCTATAGAATACTAAAGAAAGTAACCCTGTTGGAAAATCATGAGGTTTTATTGGATGGCCAAATGTATACAATGGCCCGCTTGGGAGAACAACCCTGACATTCTCGATTAGGGAGCTTCGCGCTGACTCTTCGTTTGTGTATCCAAGATAAGATTTAACTGCGACATCGGTAACATTGTACGAGTGTTCTACGCACCGATTTCAGTCGTATAGGTACTGCAATGTCAGTGATAGGCTGTTTTTCATCCTACTGTGCTGTATGGTTCTTCTCGCCTTCGTTGTAAGTACTTTTAGGCATATAGTGTACTGATGGTAAAATGCAATGAGGAACAACAAACACTGCTAAGTATACCGTGTTGGTGAAGTTCCTTGACCTCGGATGGAAGAGCAGTTCGTCGTGCAGAGATTACAAAGCGAGTGGTAATACGCTATTTTGAAGTTATTGAATTCAACTCATTGAAGCATCAAACTTGTGTATAGCTACATCACGAGGTAACGTTAATTTCTAGCCTTTACGAAGCAAGAGTTTCTTCCTTTCGTGACGTTGGGACGGTTGTGCATCGAATATTTTCCAGAAGTACGTGATTTCAAGAGCAACCAGGTAACATTCCCGACCGATACCCATTCTTACCTTTTCTGTTATAATCCCATCAAAATGAAACCAACAACAGTCGAAACTCTGCGGCTTTTGCAACCAGGATTTAATTAACCCCAGGGGGTATGCAAGAAATTACCTGAGCAATGCATGCTGCTCTATTATTGTTAATGCTTGACCACTGCGCTAATTTATTTTTTGATTGCTATTGCTTTCGTCAGTCTCTTGACCTTATTTTAATCAGGATTCGCTATATTACTGCCAGGGATCTTTGTTTTATCGTATTCCTGCAAGGATAAAATGCCTTTGTAGCGAGGTAGCGCAGACTGGTTAAGGTAAGGTTAAGAAGACGTTTGTACCGCGACGCAAGTGCGGTCACGGCTCATAGAATCATTACGCATTGTACGGTGATCGAGTGCTTAAATCTGCAATATATTATATTAGAAATTTTTTTGAGAGAGAGATAATTTATTAATAAAATGGGTTCTTGTTAGTCAGAAACCTTGTATTTAGATATTATTATTATCATTATTGTAGTTATTATTATTCTTGTAACGTAGGTTTAATGGATGCAGGCCTACAAGGGAGGTCGACAGAACTTGGAGTGAATTTTATCTTTAGAAGTAATTTAGCCATTTTGTCACTGAATAGCGTGAATTTGAAACTGCCATCACACTGAAAATCTAGTAGTTATTTCTCGCCAGGCAGTGACAAGTTACTGGAATATTCTTGGTGAAAATCGTCATCGATTGGGGCAGTTCCCTCCAGATCAGCCAATTTCATTTGCTCGCAAACTTGGCTATAATTTCGGTCATGATTGTCGGTTTTGCTAGTTCAGATCGAATTTCAGGTGTTAATTTCAAATCAATTAACTAGAGACGGCCATAAATCCGACCTTCGTGGCCTAACAGAGCGTAATTACCCGCGGTAGCAGCAGCTTAGGGTGCTGGATTCATGGCACAGGACTTAGACGTCGCTGGTTCGAGTGCCAACCCAGGCATGTGCGCTCTTGCAGCGCTTGACGCGCTGACGCAGCTTTTGATAAGTATACTCCGTTGCCATGGGACACTTAGCTCCTCCTGGTATGGGTAGAGTAAGTAAGAGAGTAAGAACATCTGTTGATGGCACCATAGTTCTTGACGATCCGAGGTCGACTGCAGCTGTACACTCCTCTGGGACAAGTTGACCTATATCCGCAGCACTAACCAGCGCGTGTGTGTTTCCTGGTAGTTGTGCGGTCTAGCTGCATTTACTTTTAAATAGCCCTCAGGGGCATATTCTGGCTCTGACTACTTCTCCCTTCTCTTTCGAGAGGTGGGCCGCCAATCAAGGTGGCTGACCTATTCCCGCTAGACTTCTACCTTCTTGTATTTCGTTTTCTTTCCCTGTGCGGCGTAGCTGGGCGAAAGCGTTCAGCCGTGCCCTGGGGTTAGAGATGCTCTACTTGCGCCTTTTTCCTGTCAGTAGTGCACTGACCACTCTGAGATCTACCGGCAGAAAAAGCAGAGACAAAAATCATTGACAATTTTAAACGCACCCTTGTGGCGCACGGGCCTGTGTTAAACCACAGGAATAGTTCAGCGCGATGTAAACATTGTGTTCCTGATGCGCTAGTAAAACTTATACTACTACTTACCCTTAAATATTTAGGGATTAGCCCCTGGAACCCGACCCAAAATAGCGAAACAAGCGTTCATGACAAAAATTCCGTGCGAATTAAGTCTAATGCGATTAGCGTATCTTGATCAAGCTGCCCTAATGGGTGACACATGAGATTCATTCTAAAAAGCTGTCTGCCTCTCAGTGTTCAACATACCGTAGTGATTAGTAAGAGTTGTTGTGAGCAGTTTGCCAGCGTGTTTTTGCCATGTTGATGAGTGGTGTGTAAAGTGTACGTTTTAGTATTTTATCATGTAATCACGGGTAATTTGCCAATCACAGTTACGATCCTGTACAGATTCCCCAGGCACATCGGATTCGACTCCTTCAAACCCTTCGAAAGAAATATTTTATAAATATTTTATTGTTATTAATATTTTAGCTTGGTAAGGTTTTTCATCTGACTTGACAATTAATTTTTGTTCATTATATAAGTCGTTCAAATACATTGATAACTGTTAATTTTATTCAGTTCAACCCATTTGTTGAAATGGTTTCTCATCATTTAAACTGTGCAGCACATCTGCATTAGCCGGCCTTGCCGAGAAATGTGTCTCCAATGCGTGGCTAAATATTACGTTACCATAATATTTTTTTTGGGTGATTTCTTCTTTTGTCAAATGTGCTTACCATTCTTTTGCCCTCCCATCTTCGGATTGCCTGTGGACCATCACACTCCTTCGATACTTGGAAGATGTTCTTAGTGAAACGTCGAATGAGTCTCGCATTAAACACCTTCAAGTTCAAGATTTTTTGCAACTTTTGGGCGAATGCAGATTTTTTGTACTCGTGGGAACATCTGTAAACGGTTTATTGTGAAATATGACGCTGAAAATTAATATTTTGATAAACGGTATAAGTACCATAAATTACAATTTCTTATGCTCTGACTACCATCGGAGACATCCATGTGCTTGAACTAAGAGTTTCATAAAGTTGACCATAATGATAATATTGAAGTTTTTGACCACAAATTTTGGGACGACTATGCAGCCGAGCGTCGTTTGCTTAACTAAAATTTATAAAGCTTCTACCATACTGTAATTGCGTACTTTATGATATCTTAATTTTCCGTCATTTTTTTGTGATATGATCTCGTGTAAGAAACGGAGAATTCCACTAATGGTGTACGATAAACTGCAACTTGTTACTCATGACTACCGTTTAGAATTACCACCGCTGTCGAGTGTGATCGCTTGGCCTAAGAGGATGAATGACGGGGTCTACTATGAATTGTGAATTGTAACTTCGGTATTTTGCAAGGCAACCAATTGTTGCTTGTCTTGCTGCCATAGTGGTCTAGTAGTCTGGAGGCTACTCTAAGGATAGGAGTTCTAAGGATGATCTGCCGCTTTCTTGGTTGTCGGTTCAGTTTACTGGTACTCTGCCCTGCCATAAAGAAGTGTACTCGCTATTGTTGATTTCTCTCCTTGATATATCGTCCAGTCAGTGCTGTGGGTTCAGAGACGAAGAATCAAACGTTTAAGAATGTATCGCATCGTTGACAAAGGTTGGGTTGGCCAGAACGGTATTTTTTGTGAAGTTGGTGTATTTTATAAATAGTTTGTGTGACTCATAAGCTTTGCAGTATTACCGCTCAGGTGTATACGGTCGCCAAGCTTCGGTTCATGTTGTTCCTTGACATAAGGCTACGAGAGAAACACTAACTAGATATTCTGATGTTTCATTTTAGTAAATATCGCGGTGAAGTTAAATTTCAAAAGTTATTTCTTTCTTTTGTCATGTGCTCGTATACAATAGCATCAAAACAATCCTAACACTCAAGAACAGATTACCGAGAGGTGGCAAAATTTGGATGACACTTGAGATGCTGTCAACTTTGCTCTCCATTTTGATTAAATCGACAGTTACCTTGTTTTATCGTTGGCTGTTTTTTGCGATCAGCATTGAGGCTGACATGTTCTTGCTAAAAGGTAGCCGCTAAACTACAGTCATGTAGAGTGCTTGGTTATTAGTCAGATTTGCATTGTACCAGGTATGTATGGCTGGTTCTAGGACTTCTGTGCCGATGCGTGGCGATTGTTTAACCTGAACGATGCATTGAATATATCATATTCGCGGTGCTTCTGATACATGCCATTGCTCTCTCCCATTTTACATTTCTTTTTTTATGATTACCTTCTTCCAAGGTAACAAACGACGAATTTCATTGTCCATTTAGTGATTGATGAAACCATTTCCAGTATCAAGGCGCATGTGCAGTTAATTTTAGATGCTATTTACCTTACTAACCAATAGAAAGCACTTCTACAACAAACGTTAGAGGTGGTTTACTTCCTTTTAATTTCGCTATGAAGATAGTCCTCGACACAGGCTCTCCTTTCTTATGTAGTTTTATTTTATTGCAGAGATTCAAAATTTTTACTTCTAAGTAGTCGATGTATGCACTCTTGAATCGAGTAGCGAAAGCAAAAATTTTGACTAAAATAATAAATCTGCATGAAGCAAGGGGCCTGTGTCAAGGATTACCGATCGCTACTAGACATAGTGACCCGTACATTTCTCCGCATCTGTTTCTTGGTGTCGGAGCCAACGAAACAATAAACGATGATAAGAAGGAACTAATCCGCGTTTTGTAATGACGAGTACATCAAAGCGTTGTTGCTGCTGTGCTGCAGTCCAGAAGTTCGTTGCTGGGAAAATCAAGTAGTTAGAGTTTAATAAGGCGCTACGTTGTCTGTTTTGCGTTTATCCCTCATGCCCTCCAACACACGCTGACTTCTCACTCCTCTTGCTGCGTTTCTGTGTATCATAGCGTTTGTTTTTCAGTCGAAATTGTATATCGACCCAATGATGTCGAACTGTACATGTGACAATTAGTAAATGGTTTCTTCGTTGACGGTCACATCAAATGTTAACCCTCTAGCCTGTTGCCTGCTGTAACCGTATATATCATAGCTCTCTGGATCCATTAGTGCCCTGTGACCAAATTTGAAGACATGCCTAATCATATTTTTCACACGAGAAATGTAAGCGTATGGTGGGCGTTAATGTATTAATTCTAGAACGCCAAAGTAAAACTTGATTTCGCGTACGACTAGCCGCCTGGGTTGTCACCCCAACTGTAGTTGACATGCTGCGATATCGGGTTTGAACACTGCGCTATGGAATATACTCGCAGTTGACTTGACATTCGAGAGTTGTGGAAACTATATTTCACTGCCAACGAAGTGTTGCGTCGTTGTTATTCATGTTTTTTTTTCTTAGCTATAGCTGGTGAAGTCACTTTGTAGTGCAGTTATTGGCCTACCCATAGAATATATTCATAACTATTGTCATTGATTCACTGCCTCTGTTATAGGCTTGCAGCATCACTGAAGCTATCGAACGCCTGATATAAGGTTTAGGTGCTAATGCCGCGTACGTGAAGACAAAGTTGCTATTTCTTGATACGCTACTTTCAACTGCCCGAGGTGGACTATTCACTTGAAACGTTCGCACTTAATGATGGATAAATCAAGTCCTGTGGCCTAACACAAGCTGTTGTGTGATGCTCAGTAACAAAGTGACAGAATTTGTATGCTGCGTAAACGACTAGTGTTTCGAAACCTGTACTTTAGCAGCTAAAGGCTTATAAGCTCTGCTATTTAAGTACTTCTCAACTATATTTTCTAATGCTGTGAAGAGGTCGGAAGGTTTCTGTATCAACTCTTTGTGGGTACAGCATCTAAGTGACACCAATACCTCAAAACTTTCACTTCACAAGCTACATACTTGGAAGCTCTTAATGCTCTGTTCCTCCCTGAGACCATTCATATTGACGGCTACGAGGTTAATGATTTGCCCATGTCCGTCAGTGCAGCTACCATAGTTAGTGTTAGCGTAAGCTAGAGGCCCTCATTGTTACTAAAAGTTAAGGTTATAACGTTAAGACCCTAGGTGTCGTGGAGTCCCTTGTTGCATGCATTGCGTTAGTCTACCCAGACTGTCAGTGTTCATGATTCACATTGTGCTGTTACCTTCCAATTATCTTAACATTAATAGTGTCATTGTTTAACTTTTGTGCTTGCCTGAGAATTATACTTGCGGGACATCATCGCCTGCTGACCATGTTTGGACTGCATACAAAGTTTTTCTCCGTACGAAAACTTTCTCAACTTCAAACGTTTCTTAGTAACTTGGCAAGAGATTTTTGTCTACTCATAGTTCCCATCAATATTTTCTTCTTAATATCAATGAAGTGTCAAGAGTTGTCAATGAACCATTCAGTCATGGATATGAAAGATATGAAAGCTCCAACTTGTGCAGTTGTAACTAAAAAGTAAATGCAGAAGTGAGCTTAAACTGACGTATCTCGTCTCGTATCTTGAAGTGAGGTATTATTTTCACGTACGCTGTTTTATCTGGCACATTTGCCTTGACTGAAGATTATACTGTAGATAGTTTCAACCGCTGAAAATATGGCGTAGGAAACGTAGCTTTCTCCCGAAAATTTGCTTGCCATTTGCGTAGCATTAGAAAAAAACGCGAATTGTGCTTTTTAATCCAACCACTTCCTCATCTTATATCGTGAAATAGTTATGGCATAGAAGATTCACCAGTTGCTTATTTTCAAAATTTAACTCAGGCTTGTTGAAAAATTATTTCTCGTTATGGGTACAGTATACTCGTGCCATCAGTTCTATTACATTCTAGTTCCAGATATCTGGGAAACTGGAGATTACTACATGCTTTTATGTATGTTGGCTTAGGCAAGTACTGAAGCTGAATGCCACTTGTATGATGTCCTGTACTGCTGCAGTTTGTACGTAACCCTATATAGACTTTCGTGGCATGAAAGTATGGCTGAAAACCGTTTGTTTGTCTTGTAGAATGTTGTGACTGTGGTGAAAGAATATCCCTCATTTCAGTGGTGGATACTTCTGTTACTGTCCTGTAGCATGTTCCTCATCTTGGATCCTATTGTTGAACTGGTTTAATAGGTATGAGTCGATTTACTAAATAGCAGTTGTTGCTATATCCTAATATTTGTTGAATATCAGGGCCGTATAAACGAATAGAGCGAGGTGTAAAGGCTCTTCTATACCTACATGTCGTGCATATGCTGCATGGATGCTGAGCGTTCGTTACTCAAGGACTATTGCGCTTATATCAGCACGCTGACCACCGCTCTCTCTCTCTCTCTCTCTCTCTCTCTCTGTGCACTGCTGTCGGAGCTATGCGATCAGTCGGGCCATTTGCCGTATGTACGCTGGATACTTCACTCAAGTTGATATTTGTGCCTTTGTTAAATGTACTCGTATGTTTACCATGTCTGCGCAGGACTCATGCGTGCCAATGCCATTTGTGTTCTCACCAAATATTCTGAAACAGTTGTCATCTCCGTACGCGCTGGCTACGTGACCGTAGCTGTCGTTTGTGTTCTCAATAAATATTCTGGAACAATTATCATACTACAGTCGACGTATTCTGGCTTTGCTATTCTTACGTATTTAGCTTGGGAGCAAGCAGTACTGACTTTGTGCTTACAGACTTGCACTCGAATCACTGGCACCCTGAGTATGCATCCTCTATTAGCTGTGCATGTGAGAGTGAGACGTGGCCGCTGTGTAGTATAAGGCACAATTTCCTCAAAACAAAAGGCAATGAGTCGTACTCCCGTGCGTCAAGTCTAGAGCATGCGTGTCGCCAGCCTTTGTTTTACGACTTTGGTGCTACTTAACTTACCAACGCCTCTCCAGCACTCGAGTTACATCATTGAATCTCTGCTTCTAACTTTCCACATTTGAGACACTAACAGTTAGTTGGCTAAGATGTGAACGATGTCATTCATCTGTGCTGAAAGAAAAAACAGGCTTGACTACATGTACAACGGCATGACGGCACGAGGTGTAGGCTTAACCCTTAACCTGCAACTCTCATTTATGCTTGAGAAGACGCTTTATTCCATGTATGCGTTCAGAGTTGATGGAAGTGCTATAACTTTGTTAGCTTTTCTCCATCTCAGTGTATGAAGCAGAACTGTACAATAAAGAACAGTCATTTTTTCATTGTGTTCTTTACCCATTGAGGGGGCTGTACGGGGTGTCTAAAAAAGGTAACCCAAATGAAAAGGGCTAAAGTGACCAAACTATGCACTCCTCATCCATTATCAAGATGTCAGTTTGAAGCAACTGAGGTTGGGGTGCGAAAACGTTGTTGGTTCACTTCGACTGTAAAAAAAATTGAAAACATTCACAATATTATATTTTTTATTCCATTATCGCACCTTCAACATCATGATTTAAAAAACATGTTACAGACGTGATAAAGAAATATGTTTATCACATAACCAAGGGCTGCTAATCTCCAACATCCTCTTAGCGGCAACCGATTCCACATGACCTTCTCCGCTATCCAAACGAAGTCCACATCGCCAGCGCATGTCCCCAACTCCTTTGAAAATTTCTGATGACGTCGGGATTGTTCCTGAGGATATCCACTTCTCCGCGAATGCGATCCCGCAATTCTACCAGGTTTTGTTGGGACGTGGTGTACACTCGGTTTTTAAGATAACCCTACAAAAAGTAATCGCATCGGGTGAGGTCAGGTGACCTACGGGGCCATTCAACAGGATGATTGTGGCTTCCACAACTACCACTCGCTCATTATAAGTTCTTCAGAAGATTTCGGACATCGATTAGACAGTGAGCTTGGCCCTGTCTTGTGCCCAACAAACAGCGGAACTGTCCATTTCGCTGGCCCTGAAAGTACACCTCCATCTGGGGAACAATCTCCTGCTGGATCCTCTGCAGATATGCCTGGTCAGTCACGATAGCCTCCAAGAAAAAAAGGTCCAATAAGTACTCCGTTATACCGTTTTGCCTACCCATATTCAAACCGGATTACTATAAACATTTCATAGGTTTTGAGTGCTTAGCTAACAGACAGAAATCTCAACCACTACGCCCTAATTTCTCATTTGCCGAAGTAAGAAACAAAATAAAAGCAACTTGTAAAAGCAGTTACACCTCGTACAGCAAACATAAAGTATTTTCTCCAATTTTCTCTAAAACCGATCTATCTTTATTATCTAATTTCCACAAAGAAAAATTCGTTGTCCTGTGCAGACCCGACAAAAGAAGAGGGGTTGATATTGTAGATAAAAATCGGTAAAATAAATAAAAAAAATAAAGCAATTCTGGCCGATACAACAAAGTTCACTGTGTACAACTTTCATACCGATCCATTCAAACTCACGCTTAAATTCATCGACAAAATCCATAGATTTTCGAAGAAATTGTTAGACCTAGGCATCATTACTGATTCGATCCACCGTTCACTTTACAATTCAGGTGCTTCCCCTGGAGTAATGTACGGGCTTCCAAATGTACACTTGACCGGTGCCCCACCTACGACCAATTCTAGCTTCATATAAAACACCGTCCTACCCTAGTGTAAAATTTCTCGTTTCATTACTTGAACGGTTAACAACCAATCAGTACACTTTGCGCAATTCATGTGACTTTTGAGACCGAATCAAAAACCTTCAATTGCCTTCCAATCCCAGCTTTGTCAATAACCTCTCCTTTCACCTTCATCCCCGTTGAAGAAACTTTAGATATTATTTGTAACAAAGTCTTCAATGACACGGACCTATTCCGCAACATGGATAAACCTACTTTCAGAACTTTCCTCAGCCTTGCCATCAAAGACTCCTTCTTCATGTTTAACAATAGACTGTACAAATGGATGGAGTTATATGGGCTACCCGCTTGTCCCTCACTGGCAAATATCTTTCTATGCCATCATGAAACCCTTTGGCTTAACGACTGCCCATATAACTTCAAACCGATTCACTATAATCGTTATGTAGATGACACCTTCCTCATATTCAACAATCAAGCCGATTCTGATCTATTTCTGCAATATTTGAATAGTAATCATCCAAATATAAAATTTACGGCCAAAAATCAAGTAAATAATTTTTTAGCTTTTCTCTATGTTTTAATAACCAACCTAGGCTCATACTGACCACTGGAATTCACAGAAAACCCTCATTCTCAGGCCTCGGGACAAGTTTATTTCCGTCACTGCTACGATCAATTTAAAATCAATTCAATAAAAACTTTACTTTTTCGAGCATACCATTTATCTGCCTCATACCTTGCATTTTCAAACGAAGTTGACTTTCTCCGAACATTGTTCAGAAATAATGGCTTTCCTCACCATTTTCTGGACCACTACTGCAAAGTGTTCCTAGACAAACTGTTCGATCCCGGCATCAGCAACCCCTCAGTTAGTGAATTGGACTTCTTTCACTCTCTTCTGTACTACAACAAAGCATCTGTCAGTGCAGTAAGCACTATGAAAACGTTCCTCTTTAATGCCTATCCACGTATCAACTTTAAATTTTCATACAAAAACACATTCACCGTAGGGTTCTACTTCAAATTTACAGACAAACCCCCCACACTACTTTTGTCCCGCGTTATCTACCATTACCAGTGCGAGGCCTGCAGTGCCTCGTACCTTGGTAGCACTGGGCAACACTTCGAAGCCCCTATTGACCAACATTTAGGTGTATCCAGTCGTACCGGCTTACCACTTGCGAAACCCTCACATCAGCTCCCTACCTACATGCTGAGCAAAACAACCATCCCATCAGCAGGAATAACTTTTCCATCATAGACTCTCTAAACCCACCGAGCTCACAACATTAGAGTCCCTCCACATCCACAGAACCAGGCGTTGCATTAACATTATGACCTCTGTTGTACCACTGCACACTGTCCACACCTAACCTCACATCTACCGACTGTACAAGAGCTGAGATCCAGCTCCTACCACGTAGCTCTGTTCATTCACATTTTAGACCTCTCTCCGACAACATCCATGCTCCCCTGATTTGAAAATAAAGGCAATTTCTATTGATAGATTGTAGTTTATAAGTACTCCGTTCCCACAGATTCCAATCCAAACTTTCAAATTTTCCCTGCTCGTTCCCTGGGCGAAGTTGAATTCTGGCGATTGCTCTCTTGGATCATACTCCAAGACGTTGCGGGCGTTCACTTTCCTATTCACGGCAAAGCCGACTTCATCACTAACTAGAGCACCCTGAGAGTGCATATCTCAGCCAAGCAAGGCTAGGTAACAAAATATTAAAATTGATTCCAAAACCATGACTTCTCTTGTAGTAACACCAAAATTCAAATATTTGTGCCTTTTAACAATATAGAGAGTCTCTGTAATTTTCTTCAAGATCCGTTCATAACTTTTTGAGATATTCTGCTAACAAACATTCTGACAAGCATTAATTCCAACACACAAACGGACCTACCGATCATCACCAAAATTTAACCAATTATGTTTTCTAACATTACTAACGATTCCTGTAAATTTTATAACGATCCATTCATAGCTTTCTAAGTTACTGTGCTAACAAGCATAAATTCACACACACCGACAAAGAAATGAACCAACATCATGGAAAAAATTTGGTCATTTCTCAGCGTAATATACCTAACAACTCATGCAAGTTTCATAAAAATCCGTTCATAACTTTTTGAGTTATGCCAACAAGAAAAATGAGGGAGACAGCCAAACAAACGCATGGACGGATCTTTACCAAAAGTTCGAAAAGTTAATCATCTGCTTCTCCGAACATACTGAACAATCTCTGTAAATTTCGTTGAAATCCGTACAACACTTTTTAATTAAGTTATACTAGATGGACCCTTGAAAAAATTCACGGTTACTAACTTCATTTGAAGCTAGCGGGACCCGTAGAAATTCCACGGATAATTAGTGCTCCTGTAATTTAACCAACCCTGTCTAATCTTGAGTCCGCCTGATGAACCCCATCTACCGTAACACACCTCGTCTAGCGGACTCTAACCTCTCACCTGTGAATCTTGCATACAACAGTACTTCTTGCATTGTTCTTCTATCTATGCATGCGTTTCTAAGCTCTATTCAGCGCCGTACCTATAACCTTTTTCACTCTTAATTAATTAAAATGTTTAATTTCAGCAACCAACCTGGCTGAGTGACTGGCTCACAGCCAGTTTTACGGAGCAGTTGAATAACCTGCACCAAACCAGTTCAAGATAGCTCGTTGAAATTTGCTAGCAAAATCTCTTCGCAAATTTTGACACCGAAAAAAATCAACGTTCACGACCACAGTTCATTTACTAGCTACAGATAGTTATGTCAAGCAATAGAGTCTGCCGCACCTGCAGTTGCAGCATAGTGGCGTCACATAAATATGTATCAGCCACTAGCGTCACTCCTTTTGCAGCGAAGCATCCTCGGTAATGGCAAGACAGAGATATCTTGGGTAATTTCCAATATGGCGTCGTGTGTGCGAGAGGTCAAGTGTGTGTCGCGATTGTTTATTACATAAACTTTGATGAAATTGTTCAGTTGCAGTTTAATGTGTTTTTCATGTGTGTATTTCATTCTACTTTATAATTTTTTGTCATGCAAACTTTTCTTGGTGAGCGAAAGTCGTCTAATTTTGTCTTTTTAAATTTATGCGAAACACTCTATTCCGCGCAAAGCATTCGCTTTCACTTCGGCAAACATTCTCAGATGATTTTCTCAGTTCTTTTTATGGCGCTGAAAATCAAGATGCAATACAATACGTCAAATCTATGCTCTATTATTTTCCGTTACTTATGTAAGTGTATGGCCAGTATGGGTAGTTCCAACTTGAGGTAATAAATGATAAACAATTGGCGGGAAAGTCTTTCTGGTATACTGCAGTACAAGGGGGTTGCCGCTCGCGGCCTCATTTGCTTATACCAGCATGGTGATATGGCGGTCGCTGATAGGCTGACATTGACGCCAGTCGCTGCGGTCGCTGATTGGCTGAGATGGTGTCACTGCAGTCGCTGATTGGCTAAGGTTGGCCGAAAGGATGATCCCTTAGAGCTGACATAACTATCTGTAGTAAATGAACTGTGTTCACGACCGGGCGGAAACTTAAAAAGGGTCGGTATACAAGAAACCTAGGGCTTTTTAATCGCCTTCTCTGGAGAACTGAAAATTTAACTTTATTAGACGTGGACAATAATTGAAGAAGGGCACGGGCCTGATGTCTGAGACCTCCTCCTCCCCTTCAGTGCGAGCTCCAGACTCCAGTAGAATCTTCATTCCAAGATCCTAGCTACGTATCTGGCTGGCCTATTAAGAACGTCGAACGCCACAAGCGAAGCGAACACAATACGTCGTGAAAGAAATCAAAAGCGGTAGATAAAATACGAGTGAAATGGTCTTCATTTTTTTGCTTTGGAAGTGACTTAACTTTTTCAAGAAGTGCTAAAGAAGATTGCTATGGTTGAACTTCGTTCCAGCGAAAATCAAAGCTTTTTGCAAACTGAAGTTCCCCTACTTTATACTGAAAAACGTCA
Organism: Parhyale hawaiensis; assembly: GCA_001587735.2. Lineage (NCBI taxonomy): Eukaryota > Metazoa > Arthropoda > Malacostraca > Amphipoda > Hyalidae > Parhyale > Parhyale hawaiensis. Next base: position 13,961,459 of record LQNS02000138.1, read on the forward strand.
CGTACAGACACAGGGACGTACGGATGGATGGACGGTTGGAGCTTCAAGCAGAATTATAATATAGACTAGCGGGACCCGTGAACATTCCACGATTAAATAATGTTTTCACCAATTTACGTTTGACATAAGGTAGTGTTTCCGTAATTTAACCTGCCCTGTCTAATCTAAAGTCCGCCTGACGAACCCCCCCCCGTCTACCTCGACACACCTTATCAAGCGGACTCTAGCCTCTCTCACCTGTGAATATTGCATACAACGGTACCACTGGCAGTGTTATCCTATATTGATGCATGCCTTTTCTACGCTCTGTTTTCCACTGTTTACAGATAATTTAGCCGATCATCATCTTACGCTTTTCAATGTTTTGTCAGCGTGTCCGATTTTTTTTTGGACGACTACGAGACCCATGGCTATTGATCAGTAGCCCATGATTTTCCTGCTCTCTTTGACGCGATAAATATACTGTACAACAAAAAGACTCGGCCAGTTTCTTGAGCAGCCTAACCTTCTGTTCTCAAGATGTCATTGTATTTCCTTAATTAGACATATAACATTCGCTTGAAAGAATACCTTAGAGCCGATATGTCCAACACTACCCGCTCCATTCTCCAGCAGCGTATCCTAAATACGTATCTGGCTGGCCTTATTAAGATCGTCGAGCGCCACAAGCAAAGCAAACATAATATGTTATGAAATAAATAAAAACTGTAGATAAGATACAAGTGAAATGGTCTTTATGTCTTCGCTTTGTATGTGACTGAAAATTTTTTCAAGAAGCGCTGAAGGAGACAGCTATGGTTGAACTGCGTTCCAGCGGAAGTCAGCGCTTCTTGCAGATTGAGGTTCCCCCTACCTATGTAATACTGAAAAGCGTCACGTACAGACACCGGACGTAAGGATTGACGGATGGCGCCTCAAGCAGAATTATAATATAGATTGGCGACAGACATACAGACACAATGTAAACATAACCTCATTGACGGAGGTAATAAACAAATTGCGTAAGAATCAAGGGTCTCTCCGACATCGCCCCAGAAACCACTCCACGAAGAGATAACTGACATCTTTGAAAATCTGGAGGCAGAAGTTCGTATTGAACGCAAATACGATGAGGATGGGAATGCAAATCCAGACGAGTGACTCGGTTGAAAGTGGCTGGAGACAACCCAATGCCATTTTGTCTGGCACTAATCTCTCTTGGATGTTCGGCCAGCTGCTGCCTCATTGCTTCAATGTTTGCTACAGATCTCTTGTCCTCTGCCTTCCTGAGTGGCCTTTGTTCATGTTTTCTCTGGTTCCATGGTTTGCATACTATTGGCATTAGCCCAGATTGTTTTCTTTGAAAGTGACTCGATCTCTGCGTCTTTCTTGAAAAGCATCCTGTGTGGCTTTGAAACTTATTATTTCATGGAATATCATCACCAAAAAAACTCGCTGTTCAGTCGTCAACTGAAGGTTCTTCGCGGGAGGTCGCAGCTTCTCTTACACGTAACTTTAATGAACTGGATTCGTGTCATAGATAGGTTCAATTTCTCTGATATGAAAAACAATGAAAGTGTAACGGGACGAGGCTCAATAAATGAACCAATGCAGTGAAAATGCTATTCACTTAAGCCTTAAGATAAAACAGGCGTGCAAGGTGTCATTTGAATGCTCATTTCTCAAATTTTACTGATATGGTCCTCAAATTTTTATAATAAAGTGTGTTTAGCTTCAGTAACCCTTTGAACTTGGATTGCCTTCTTTTGGACACACCCGGTATTTTGTTGTTGCCGTAGATATTTTGCTGGCAAAATTTTTCTTCTAGTTTTACATCAGCCAGTGATGTTATGTTTTTGTTGAGTTTATCTCCTTGTTTGTCACCAAGATAACTCAAAAAGTTATGGACAAATCTTACGAAATATACAGGGATTGTTAGGCACATTAGGAGGAACAGATGATTAACTTTTGGTGAAGATCCGTTCAACCGTTTCTTTGTTGGTTTGTCTGCCTCTTTTTTCTTGGTAGCATAGCTCAAAAAGTTATGAACGGATTTCATGAAATGTACACGAATTGTTACGAATAATACGAAAAGCAAGTGACCAAATTTTTCTTATATGTGTTTGATCGTTACTTTGTCTCTAGGTTCATCACCCGCGAACAAAGCAAGAGAGTATTAATGTTTTCGTTGAAGATTTAAGTTATATTTGTCTGTCCACCCAAAAAGGGGAGGAGTTAAGTAATGCTCATAATTTTTTTGCTGGGAGTCTGGTGGGTAACTAAATGTTGCATTAAATCACCATGCGATGATTAAAATCATTCTGCAACTTGTCAGTGCTAGGTGTAAGAGATGCTTGGCGCCAAGTGACCTCACAGTTTTTTCTCGGGGACATCCCATAATCAATCAACACAATATAATAAACACCGTCGTGAGTTTATTTGTTTATATATTTATATGTAGCTATCTTTCGTGTTACGCTGTTAACGAAATAGATAGGCGAAAAATAGGCCAGACTGCAGATTTTGTAAATCGATGACAAGATTGCAGAAGATGGCGAAGGCTGATCTTCATCCCTTTTTCTCTGAAAACACGTCTTGTTTGAAACACTTCTTGAAACCGGAACAATATGTATGCAGCTTCTGGAGTCCGATTTTGTTACTTTTTCTCTCAGCTTACGACGCGTAAATTCGACGGATGACCAACGGAGCACTCACGAGATGATGATTCTTCACGGGTAGTAGACAACTATTTCTTCTAGCTTACTGTCTTTCTCTTGTTCTTCTTCTACAGCAGTATTATCCCTGTTCAAAGGAGATCGCTGAAGCAGATCTTGCTATTCCATGTATTACTGTCCATTACCATGTGTTCCTCCAGCTTCATATCAAGCATATCATCCCTCACACTGTCGTTCTCTGACGGTGCGAATTTTCATAGCCGAAAAATTTCAGCACTTCAGTGAAGCAGATATTTGAGTTTGCAATACGTTATCTTGGCTACGGAGCGCTTACAAGTATACAAGCTGGCTGGAGTTATATACATTCATGTTTATTGCAGTGTTTCACTCAAGATTTGCATTTGCCTCTCGCTATATTGAAGACGCACGTGAATTAAGCAGGAAGATAGGGAACGTATACAGAGTACGAGGCTACCACAGTCTACGAATGGGGAGAGAGATGAATCGTCTATGCGATACAGTCAGGAAGGATTTGAAGCAGAAAGGTAATAGAAGTGAATGAAAGCTGCTGATAAGCGTGAGTAGGAACATGTGGAAACGGCAAGTCATAGAAAAGAGGACCTAAGGTTGACAGCATGACTATGGATTACTTAAGAAAATGAAGTAATTCAGAGAAGATTCCGCAACGGCCTACATTAATAAAAATATCGATTATTGCGTGAATTTGTTCATGAGCTGGTCCACTAGTCCTGTAATAAAAACCCTGGTTATAAGATAAGACTTGATAGGCGGCAGTAGACGAACCAACAGGCCCATTCCCAAAGAAACGCCGAACTTACACCCCGGCCCTCTATGAGCTATTGCCATTATGTCAGTTAAATATAGATGACTGAGGAAAAAAGAAGAAGAAAAGGGAGGGGAAGAATTTCAGTCAAAAAGACGATCATCCGAGCACGCGAGCACGATAAATAACTGCTAATATGCGGAGCTTAGAGACGTCTATCTGTGTAGTTGGAGCGGCAGAGAGAAGATGGATTAGGTGTCCTCGGAAGCTTTGGCCGTTATAAAGTTGTGACTGCTGGAGGAGAAGTTCTTAGCTGTGTAGGATGTCTCTTCCAATATTTGTTAAGACGATTTTTAAACGCGTTGCCTGTCTCGACACCGATAACGCCGGAAGGGAGTCTATTTCAAATGCTTACTATGGAATACGGAAAGCACTGCTGACTTAAGGTCGTTCTTCGAGTTTTTGACCGTCGTTTCGCAGTCTGCTCTGATTTGTTTGCTAGCCTGGTTGAAAAAAAGTCAAGCAGTTTGGCTAGAAACGATTAGTCTGTGAGGGTTAAATGAGCCAGTTTTTGGTTCTCAATATAGCGAGCGAAACACGAGCTCCTTGGTGGAATAATCAAATTAAACAACCAAAGTCAAAGATGTTGCTGGCGGTAATCGCAAGCCCAGTATGCTTGCAACTCCGAGTAGCGAAACGAACGCTCAACATTGAAGTCCGTGTAAGATAATGCTCGACGCCTATATTATTTCGTTGCCTCAGGGGGCATAGGATGGGCCGTAGGATTAGGTTAGTTTAGGTTCGTCCATCCTATGCTATAGGGCCCGGCAACCCCAGGGGCCCGTGTAGGTCACCTCAGCCATTAGCTAGACCTTAGGGACGTCTCTCTTTCGTGCCCACTTTGCTTTCTTCATGATTTCATACTCCATTGTTCCGTTCTTCCTCTTCTTTCCCGACTTGCTGTTCCCATGCGCGTTGATCCTGTGTGGTGGGAGCACCTTCGTACATGGGTTCCCCGTCTCTATCGGCATACTATATGTCCCTTGCTCTTTCCTCTGTGATATCGTTTTTCTCGGAAAACGGAAGCTTAAGCTTCCTGACTATAACTAACAATATAATATCGTTCAAAGTGGGTGAATCGAGCACGCCTTTCATGAAAGAGTTCCATTAGGAGCTGCCGCACATCATAGGTTATACCACGTAAATAAGGAACTGGAGAATGTCGTTCACGTTCAACAAGGGTAATAAACCATGACATGCCATGCAAGTTTACAATGCAGGAGATAATGTGATAAATTGCATGGACATTATTTTATAAGGCAAATTAGAGTAATTCATTGTTTGCCATAGAGGTACGTGTGAAGAGCTTTGGGGCCAGTTCAAGTGCCACTAATAATGCGCGTATGTACAGAGATGTTGAAATCCTTGCTGCCACAGATGCAAAAAGTAATAGTATCGTTGCTTGGGCGAGGACTCTACGTAGGGCACTATTTAATTGCCAGTGCTTATATGCCTAGAGTAGATGAATTTCCTGATGTCACAGATGTAAGTCACTATACTGTATATCTGCTAGGTCTAGGGCACTGTTTAGCTGTTTAATATTACTCTTATTCCCAAGGGTCCGGTGTCGCCCTACGTGGCCTACTAGCGACCCATCACACTGACGTGCAGTGATACCTGCGCCTCGCCTGCGTGATGCTGTAGCTCAGTCTCTGAATAGGAATTTGTCACGCATTAGTGCATGGTGCTCGGCCTGGAGTATGAAGCTGAATGCCAGTAAGACCAAGTCGATGATTATCAGTCGGTCTCGGACACCTGTACCGCGGCATCCCCAACTGGAGATTGATGACACTTTGCTTCAGGAGTCTAGCTCCTTGGAGATTCTTGGTGTTGTCTTTGATGAGAAGCTCACTTTTGAGTCGCATATTAGGAAGTAGGTGTCACGCGCTTCAACTAAGATTGGGCTCCTGCGTAAGGTGAATTCCGTGTTTGGTGATAGTCAGGTTGCCCGTAGATGTTTTTATGCCTTTTTGCTGCCTGTGTTGGAGTATTGCTCACCGGTCTGGGCTTCAGCTGCTGACACTCACTTGCGTCTGTTGGACCGACTTGTTAGTTCAGCCAGCAGGCTGTGCGCTGATAATGATCTAGTAAACCTGTCCCACAGGAGTA
>LQNS02000138.1:14002605-14012920 GCA_001587735.2 Parhyale hawaiensis
TAACGCCATCCTGAAACAAGAAAAGTACAAATGTTAGAATATGAAACCAAGTGCTAAAAGGTGCGCCAGTTGACTACAATGAACTTAAGATAATCGTGGTTAAAAAAAAATAATTTTGAATTTTGATCGGAGACTAACGACATGTATGTTTTTTGCCTGCAATGTCCGATCACCCTCCCCCCCCCTGTAGGGGATGCTAAGTGGACTCATGAAAAAACTACCAAAAGCTAGTCCAATATGTGTACTACGATGTCAAACACTGATATCGCAACTTCAATGCAAGCAAACCCCTCAAAAAAAAATTGTTTCCCGAGAGTGGTAGTTTTCATAATACAGTACCAAAAAAATGGGCACATTTTCATGCAATTTTCCCATTTAAAAAATTCCTAAACTTTGAGTTTGGGGAATTGAAATTTACGACTTGCAGGACACATTAAGCATATCTTTGGCTAAAATTTGAGCTCTAGCTGATCTTCCTAGCATCAATGGTTTGTTTTGCAGCAGTTTTTTAATGGAGGGGTGTAAAAGTGATCGCAGACTAACGCCTCTACCCTAGCTAATGGCTAAGGTAATTTACGCAAACCCCCTGGTGTCGCTACTCCCCATGACATAGGATGGGCGATCTGCCCTAAAATAACCTAATTTAGCCTTACCTATCCATTTTTTCCCATAGGAAACTTCAAAGTCAAATAGCTACCTCAGAAGCGAAGCATTTGCAACGAAAATGTTTCTGATGAAAAATCTCTTAAAATGTTTCATTCTACCCAAATGTGTGAATATATTATCAAAATCCATTAGTGACCAAAACGGGACTAGTACCATTTTTTTCCCACGGCAAAACAATGAGAACTTACTTGCGCTATAGCTGTTTCGAAAACGAAGTGTTTGCCTAACAAATGTTTTTCATGAAAAACATCGTAAAATGGTATTTTTCAAGTTTCAACTAGACAGGGTACCAAAATACCAAAAAAAACTCTGCCGGACTTAAGGTAAAATAATAGCTACCAACTTATCTTCTCATGTAAGCATTAAGTAGTAGTGAGGGTAAGCCCAGCACTAGCAGTGGTCGGCCATCATTTAATGATCGGCACTCCTCAGAAATAGGATAATTCATAATAGAGATTTTCAGGCATGTATTATCATATCTCATTGTGAAGAGGTACCAATCATAGCATCATGGCCAATCCTTGCCGCCCTTACCCTAATAGCCTACTTCACAAACACACAGTAAGGAGAGACATCAGATGTGAGCTTAACTCGAGTTTTTCCACAGGGTCTAAATGCTCAACAGATCCCCAGCCACATTTTACCATCAAAACTAAGCTAAACTAACCATATACCTAATTAAAGAACTTAACTAGCCATGACAGTTTATGCAGAAAAAATCAAGTAAAGCCCAGAAGCAATACTAGATTAGGCCTGCAAAGTACCTAGCTAACTAAGTTTTTGTATCAAGTGCATAATAGGTCACATTTTTCTCAAAGGCAAAATTGGGAGCTACTCCACATCAATCCCTGTAAGCAGGAGCAGCACAGATGACAGCGCTTGGAAGCTACCTACTGTATAAGTTTCCAAAAGTAACAACTTATTTACTTGCTTACCATGTGGCACATCTCCTATGTAGGCTTTAATAATTAATACCCATTTTTAAAAATAGAATGGAGCAAAACAAAGGTAGGCTAAGAATAAAATAACCTAGGCCCATCCAAATCACACTACCAATGATCCCAGTTGGGTAGCTAAGTCATATGAACGAACTCAGGTTTATCAACATAGCCTACTTTTACATTGGCCCTAGTTAGTAGTAGGTAGCAAGATTGCTCTGCGGGCCAGCAGCTCTAGCCCTAATTAGCACTTACCTAGTTAGTAGGTATCTCAATCAAGTAGGCTAGGTAGCACTAATTTAGGCCGATATCCGGCAATAAATTCTTACTAGCTAGCACATCACTGTTGACATATAGAAACCACTGTAATAGAGATTAAACTTACGGCGTTGTTTTTGGTTCTCGTGAAGTAGGCAGTTGTCTCTCTCGATGGCACGCAGGCTGATGCAGCTCAACATTACTATTGCTAGCAACTAGCATGTAATTTAATATTGAAACAATCTACTTAACCTTAATCGTATGCTTACCTCAGTTGTGTAAAACTCGATGGAAAACCACTGGTTAAAACAAATAAAACGATGGTGCAACTCCGCAATAAAACAACTCAACACAAAGCAAATCCCTGACAACTGCAACCACGACCGTAGCCGGCTACTCACCACCGGAATCACAGACCGGACCAAACCTCTCAACGAACTGCACCAGCAACGACTGCCCCCGGCACGAACCCGCACCCTCAACACCTCGCAAAATATGGCAACACCGACAACCATCAAACCACATAGCAAGAACAAAAAATATGGACTTTCGGTCCGATTCTGTAATACCACAGGAGTTGGGCACATTAGAAGTGGTCTTCATCGTATAGCTAAAGCTTATTTTCAAGCAGCAAATTTATACAGAATACAAGCGAAACTGCTAGGATTTGGCGGCAACCAGCCCATACTTCGAACCACAGTAGTATGCTAACTCCATTTCTTCTCATTTGAATGACAATCATCCAACAGCGATATTACAAATAGGGGAGGAGCTCCTTACATCATCACGTTCCACCTATCGTCGATTCGTCATACTAATAATAAGAATATGTTGCCCAGTGCTCCCACTGAGGTTTTCAGAAATTCCCAAGATCCTGCCCCAAAATTTCCCAAGATCGAAGAAAAAATCCCAAGGTCTACTATAATAACAAAATATCCAAGAAATATGATACTGACGTTGTTTTAGTCATGAATTTCCTTTTCATCAATGTCTATACAAATACAGTGACAGTGTTGTTGACCTCTTTCTCCAACTATCCTGCAGCGGATAAACTACGTCTTCTTCATCAGTGTCAAAATAACGCACACCTCCCAAAATTTGAGTTACTGAAAGTTTCTGCTTCTAACAAATACCATTTAAGAATAACTTTTCCTAAAATGTAACTTCATTTTGAATAACATGAGCAATTTAAGTTTGTTTCATTGCTACAGACGTACAGTTGGCCATCTCACTGTCAGGGAAAGCTATTTTACACATGATGCCAAAGTGGTTAGCAAGGGAAAAACGTATACTATGTTCGGCGAAGAATCCCACAATAATCAATTCACTCTTTGCTACGTATTCTGAGCGCCGGGTTGCTTTTTATCAAGAAACTGAGTGATATCCACAGATGATTAAGCGCTTTGAAAGTTTGTTTTATGCTTGCCGATTCTTTGTGATTCAGTATTGCCGATTGATTTCCGTTTTTTTAATGTGAATTTGCAGCCTTTACAATAACGGCCCATTTAAATTATTGGTCCTTTTCAAGCCAGTCTGCAAATTCACGATCAGTTAGCCAATGAGCTTCAATTGTTTGGTTGTACGACTTAATTTTCTTTTTCGGAGGCGATTTTATTGTAAAGGGCAAATGAAGATAGATTCAATTCACTGTTAAATATGTTTACCACCGCGCTGAGTGCTAGGCCGCCAGCACACAACACGACGAAACCAATTGAACAACTGGCGCGCAAAGTGTTGCTGTTACCTGCTTATAGCCCTACAAAGAAGTAATGCAAGAAAACGAAAACTGTACGATGAACGAAGCAAGAGCTGCACAGTGGCTTTTCCCCAGAAATTGTTTTTACGTAGTTATTATCAAATATTTTTTACCGAGTATTTGCATGATTTTACATAAACATCACCCATCATGCTGAAAAATGTTGATATTTTGATCCGATCAAGTAATATTTGTGCCGCACAGAGCAACCACTCACAGTCCTGGATGCTTGAGCGGGTGAGCCAAATCTTGGCTGCACGTAAACAGATCGAGTGAGGTACTTGCATCACACTCCGTTGCCAGATGTAATGCGATCGTGTGTACTGTCTGCGCTCAGCGAATGTGCCGCTAGCTATACATGCTATGCCATAAGCCATAATTTTCACTGTGAAGAAGCGTCGCAGTCCGTAGAGGTTTTAAACGCTCACGATAAGAAATAAAATGCACGTGTATTTTTTACAATGAAAAAATCCCAAGATTTCGACAAGTTTGGAAGAAAATTCCCAAGATCCCAAGCTCATCGTCGAAATCCCAAGATCTTGGGAAAAATCCCAAGCAGTGGGAGCCCTGATGTTGCCATCTAAAGCCCAAAACGAAATTTATTCAAAAACGTTGCCATATTTCCCTTCGGTGCAAACCAATTCAATTGATTAATTCCCGCGCAAACTTCTTTTGAATTGCAACTCTAATAATGTGTCTCACTTGCTTGTTCATCGGTGAAAGTGTGTCCAAAGAGTTAAGGAGCGCACAGGTACTTTAGCCATTAGCTAGGCCTTCGGGACGTCTGTCTTTCGTGCCCACTTTGCTTCCTTCCACTTTCATACTCCTACTGATCTTACTGTTGTCTGTTCTTCCTCTTCTTTCCCGACTTAGACAAGGGTACGCGCAACTAGGACACTGGGAACACCTTCGTGCATGGGTTCCCCGTTTTTCTGTCGACATACTATATGTCCCTTCCATTTCCTCTCTTAGAAGAGCTTAGTACTTATCTAGGGAGGCTTAAATCTTCTTATAATACCTAAAAAAAACGGAGCGCACTCAATATAAGGACTTTCACTGAGTTCATTTTTTTTTTATTTCTGCAGCTTTGATTGTTTATAGGTGATTGTATATGATAGCTGTTAATCAAATTTTAATACGATACGTTTATTTACATTTATATAATTAATTAAATAGGCTGACGATACATGGTTCAACATTCTCCACTGTTCTTTCTTTCGTCATAGGTACGATAGGGTGACGATAGTAAAGTAAAGCACGAATCCATGAATCGTCATACCAACAAAAAGAGTGACGATCGAAGGATCATCAATTCCCATACACCGTACCGTCATAGTATGATGATAGAAAGACTCAATAGGACTAAAATAAAATTAGCTGTGACCGCACGTGGCAAATTTTACATCACATGGACGAGTTAAAGCATTTGAGTGTGAGATCTCAGGCCTTCGTATGTGGATTTCTACAACCTATCACCGTATTGTTTTATTTCATTCAATCTCCCGCTCATGACTGGCCACCAACTTGAGCTGCAAAATATCGTAAAATGTTGTCGCCAAGTACAGAAAGTTCGACCAATGGCTGTTACTTAGTGCTGTGGCTTCTCTAGCGTACAGAATTGGCTATTGTTGCGGGCCACAGTTTGTAGAAAGAGTGATTTTATGATAACTCTTTTTGTAACACACGTCAGACCATTGCTGGAGTTTGCATCTTGTGTTTGGAATACGGGTTTTATGGCGGACATCAGGCTTCTGGAGTCCGTACAGAGGAGGTGGACGAAACAGATAGATGGTTTGTCACTTTGTCTAATCTGTGCTATTCAGATCGCCTTTCTGCTCTCAATTTGTACTCGGTGAAGGGAAGATTATTGCGTGCAGATTTGATTAAGATTTGGAGGATTGTACGTGGTGAATCATGCATTGCTGTTGAACATTTGTTTAGCTTTGCTGCTATGGTTGGTACTAGGTGTCATTCTTACAAGTTGGCTGTGGTTCATTCAAGTATTGAGAGTCGTCGGCGGTTCTTTTGTGTCAGATGTGTTGGGGTGTGGAATGGGTTGCCGGAGGAAGTGGTTTCTTCTGATAGTGTGGAGTCATTCAAAAGTAGAGTTCAGAAGTTTCTTGGCAGTGTTCTGTTTGAGTATTATGACTAGTGGAATTTTGGAGGGGAGAGAGAGAGAGAGAGAGAGGGGGGGAGGGGCTGAAATTCGCATCGTTTAGCTTTGTGAATTTCTATCGAGTTGTTGCTTGGTTCCTTTGGCTGTGCTTTTACTTTTGCTGCATAAGAGCACACAATCAGTCTTTGTTTCATATTTTGGTTGAATTTTATTGTTGTTCTCCTTAGTAAGGCTGGCGTGCATGCAGATCTGGGCCACTCTAGCGTGTGTGACTTGTTCTATGTCGAATCTGCAGCACGAACTTTGAAACGTGGTGGGTGGCCAATCAGGTGAGTATATCAGGTGAGTATAATGGTGCTTATATTTGTTAGTAAAGAATAAATATGTTCGGTGAAGAGCACTGTGAACTGAATATGAAGTGTAAATAAGGCTTCAATCAAGAAAAAGAAGTTGAATTAGGTGGCCGAAGGGGAACAAATTCGGCGCTAATGCTGTGCAAGTTTCCACCAGCATGCACTGCAATTTTCTATAGGTAGCCAAATTGCTAAATTATATATTATTTAAATCTTTTTATACATTAGAGATAGATTTCGCAATTTAAGACGATTTTTCTGGTTAAGTTAGTTAAAATACTCCTGGGCCGTTCAGCCATTGATTAGTTCTATGATGATGTCACTTTTTGGTGCTGATTTTTTGTGAGTTCCTGGATACAAGGTTTCATCAATCGTCAAGTTAAGATGATAGCCTAGGCTTGAAATTTCGTCATGCCGTGACAATACTACGATATCATGTTCCTTGCAATTGGCATGCCTTGGTGATGTTCGGATACTTTGTTCCTTGTATCGGCACTGAGGAAACATAATACAGTATGTAGGGCGTAAGTTATTAAAGTTTCGTATCACATTTTATTGGGCATGAAATAAATATTGACTTGACTATTATTTGCCAATGTCGGAACTTTATTAGGTGCGATTTAGTTTTTTTTTTAGTTATATTATCATTTATACCGGAAAATGTGATAAATACTTTGGTAGCATGTTATAAACAGCTAACATAATGTTAGTAACGGTAATTTACATGTGTCTTACACAAACCTTTGTATTTAGTTGATGCAGCTAATAAATTTACTCATCGACTAGTCAATATTTCATTTATACCCAATAAAATGTGATACGAAACTTTAATAACTTACGCCTTATATATTATGTTTCCTCAGTGCCGATGCAAGGAACAAAGTATCCGAACATCGCAAGGGCATGCCAATGCAAGGAACATGATATCGTAGTATTGTCACGGCATGACGAATCACAGAATTGACGATCCAAGGACAGAGGGTGACGATAGGTGGTTTAGGAGTGAAGCTGAGATTAAAACGTTTATATTTTTGAAATTGGAAACAGATTCCACATCTCGTTGATTCAAAATGGTAAATCTGTCTTTCACCCTGCCGCCGCAACAATTGTGATGCAGATATCGTTGCTGGTGGTTGTGTAGTGTATTAGGACGTCAGCTGAACTTCTTAAGGTGAGGATAAATGGTACCCTTACCCTAATTCATATTTTGGATTGAATTTTGGTATAGATCGACGCTGATAGCCAGAAATGGCATCCCATAAAACTTCTTCACTTTTTTAAGTTCTTCACACACAAGTTCCTTCTGGGCTAGGTACTGTTAGTAGTGTATAATGACGCGAAATGCCCGTTTATGAGGGTAACCTACCCTCGCGGCTCCCCTCGCGCGTGAGCTTCCGGTTTATAACGGCCAATGCACTACCGGTTTAGTGGGGGGTCTGGGGGNGGGGGGGGGGTGCAAACAGGAAGTGGGCCGGGCCTAGGAAACCGGAAGGGGCGGCGCGAGGGGAACCTACCCTCAAAAACGAATATCTCGCGGCCTTACACACTTCTACTGTTCTTGTTGATGTTATGGCACATTTAAGCTGATTAATTTTTCTTTCTCATCTTTGACAGGAAGGTGACTGGCAATCACTTTCCAAGTTTCTCCTTGGAAGGCTTTAAAGGGTATATTGTTTTCAGCTGCTAGTGCTGCAAAGAGTAACTGAAAAAACAAAAGACTGGGATTTGCAGAAAAACTAGGAGTAGCTATGTCTATCATATCTGCGAGCTTCTTTTGATTGTCATTGCGGGATATAGTTTATTGAGACACGTGGTGTTTAGCTGCTTTATTAGTGGTGCCATTTTGTAAGGTAATGTATCTCTTTCTTTCTGCACACTGATGGTGATCTTCAACGGCGCAGTACCAGAGCTGAATTTCTTGCCCATTGGTATCTCTGTCCTACACACGAACACCATACATGTCGGCCTGTTACGTCATAAACGTCATAAACACACAATACACTATCCAAAAACGTCATCAGCGGTTGTATCTGACGGTCCTGCTTCGAACAGCTCATCGTATATTTAAATATAAACGAATAGGTGTGAATATCAGTAGTAACAGAGAGAGGCGTCACAAAAAGAGCTTAGATCTATATACATTTAGATATGCGTGTTCCTCTTCAGTATAATGTTACAATTATCAATGGATGTAATGTTTATAACAGTACTAATAAGTAGTCTGTTTGCAGTAATTGTGCACTGTTACTATGAGAAATATGCACTGATATTAACAGTGCAGTATAAACAGTTCAACTTGTACATGTACTGACATTGACAGTCAGTATTAACAGCACAATCCGGGAATGTACCGGTTTTAACAGAGCAGTGTTAACAGTGCAACCCGTAAATGTACTGATATTAACAGTGCAGTATTAACAGTACAATCCGTGAATGTACCGACATTAATAGAGCACTAGTAACAGTGCAACCCGTAAATGTACTGATGTTAGCAGTACAGGTGCTGATGATAATAATAGTACCAGGTACTGCTATTATCTGCAATTCCCGTCTCAGTCATAACAGTACGGCACTAATCAGATTAACTGTTACAAATTTATACTAATAGTGCAGTACTGTTAGTTTATCAGTACGTTGTAACAGTCAGTACGGTACTGTGCTGTTATAGGTCTGAAAATATTACAAATCTTGACAAAATTACAGGCTGTCGAAATTCAGTACCTATATGCAATGTATACTCAATGCTTAATTTACAGTGAGCTTCAGTGATTGCATTTATATTAAACTCACTGTAGAGTATGCATTATAAATATTCAAAACCTCTGCTATTATTGTTATGAGTGTCTTATTTATTATTATTAAAACCTCACGCTCATGCCCTTCCGGACGCAGCATAACCCAAATGAAGCATTTTGCAACACCGGGAAGCCCGAAACGCTGCTAAAGGAAATCCAACAAAAAGCTATTAACAACTGACTTGAACGTCTGCAGGCCAACACGACCGAAAGATGTTGCCGGCAACGAATTCCAAACCCCAACAGTCCAGGGTACGAAACACCGACCGAACTGATTAGTTCGGCACTTGGCATTCTCCAGCGTGAAGGAGTGCGCGCCAACCGCAGCACGTGTAATCCTCCATGAGACTTTGAGGGCAGGGACAGAAGAATACAACCAATGCCTCTCATTACTGTACACCTTATAAAACATACGGAGTTCGGCCACTACTCTCCTGTGGGACAGGTTCACCAGATCATTATCCGGTAGTAGAAGTAGAAGTTTTACTAGCACTTCGGTGGCACACTGCCTATATAGCGCCGAACTATTCCTGTGTTTAACCACAAGCCTGCGCACCGACTACGGCGCGTTTTAAATTTTCAATGATTTTTATCTCGATTTTTCTGCCGGTGGGTCTCTTGAGTGGTCAGTGCGCTACTGACAGGAAAAAGGCGCAAGTTGAGCATCTCCAATACCCGGGCGTGGCTAAACGCTCTCGCTCAGCTACGCCGCACAGGGAAGGAAACGAAGTAAAAGAACGTAGAAGTCTGGGGGGAATAGGTCAGCCACCTCGATCGGCAGCCCACCTCCCGAAACAGAAGGGGAAGTATTGAGAGCTTACCTAACTTTACAAAACTAACATCATCAGCAGGAACTGCGGCAAGTTGCTACATCCTGTGAGGAGAAGGCACTAGGGAACCTTGGGGTTGTGAGGCCCAAATGTATGGTGGCTGGGAAAGGGCCCGCCAGAATATACCCCTCAGGGCTTCGGATGATCATGATCCGGGCACAGCCAGCTGGCTGCACTAACAAGTCGGTCGAACAGACGTAAGTGACTGTTAGCAGCAGAAGCCCAGACCGGTGAGCAATACTCCAACATAGGCAGCAAAAAAGCATAAACGCACCTGCGGACAACCTCACTGTCAACAAACACAGAATTCACCTTGCGCAAGAGCCCAATCTTACTGGAAGCACATGATACCAGTCGCCTAATATGCGACTCAAAAGTAAGCTTCTCATCAAAGGCAACCCAAGGATCTCCAAAACGCGAGACTCCTGAAGCAAAGTGGCATCTATATTCAGATGTGGATGCGACAGTAAATATGTCCGATACCGATAGGTTTGATAGGTTTGATAGGTTTATTACACACAAACACATTTTATATTACAAGTATTTGGTAAAGTAGTAATACTCTATAGAATAATGCATCTGCGTAGCCACTGAAAGTTTAAC